>CM069450.1:55414076-55571267 GCA_035610835.1 Ophiura sarsii | reverse complement strand
TGATTTTAATGTTATGGTAATAAATGATGAATGAATGAATGAACTCAATCAACCAGATCTCCCCCATTAAGAAGTTAAATGCCTCTTATGGTTATGCAACGCCATTATTTAGCCTTCAAATGAGACGAAAATTATGACAAAAAAAGTCATAATTTTCGTCTCATTTGAAGGCTAAATATAAATATTATATCTTTTTGCGTTCCCGAGTTATCGTGATTTGAGCAGAACACGATTCTAAACATTTGACATATAAATTATACTTTTTGTCTGTTCAAATAATGGGATCATCTGGACAAACATATTTGCAAATCTTTATACAATTTATTCAAATTATGTGAATAATTGTCAAGCATTTAATTCGTGCTAAGACAGAATAGTTTATGAAACGATCAACGTGGTATGTTAATAGATAACATTGCAGAACCGCTAAATTTCAACCTACGAAACTTAGCTTAAAATTGCATTTTATCTTCTGAAGATAGCAGCGCCCAGATGCGTAGCTAGCGGGTGGCATAAGGGGGGGGGGGGGGGCAATGTCCATGCAAATCTTGAGCGTCAATCGTTTCTTGAAAATACTTTCATCTGTTGAGAGCGCCGTGATACTCTACGTATATTTTTATTTATTCTGAAAACACTTTCAAAACAGCGGCACCCGCCAGTTTAGGCGGTGCATCCAAACGAATAAAGTAATAAAAATACATCAGATTAGACACGGTAAATAATATATCAACAAATGAGAGAAGTAAACATACAATCATGAATTTCTTGAAAATAATTATACATCCAGATGGGCTTAAAAGGCCATGACACGTGAAGTGATTCCTTTGATAAGATAAATGATCATGATGGCTGGTTTCCAATTCCAAGGACATGGTTTCTGACCTGCTTTTACAAGGTAAATTGCATCATAAATTTATTTAGGGATTTGTCTATACATGACAAAAGATATTTTTAATTGCATTCATATGAAGAAGTTATAATGTTATATAGAGGATCATCTGTGGCAAATTACAGTGTTGTGACAATTATCGATATATTGAAATCAATACTATCTTGAGTACTTCTTCCAAGATAATCATGCTCCAGATCGAAAGAAATGTAATTATTTCAAAACTGGCTGTTCAACTACACAGTTCAACAAAAATAAGTTCCCTTTATATAGATTATGCCTGATATTTTTAAAATGGGTCACTCCATCGAAACGATTTTGGCACACACTAATGTACGTGTTCACAGCATGCAACACTAGAACGGGGCTACTCAGGTGTTGCAATGCTTGAATGAGCACACCTTGAATGGAGGAATACCTCATTTCAAAAGTTGCTAAAAGTTCAATATCGCGTGTGCTCATTCGAGCAGTACCTGTGCGATGTTCAAGCAAAGACCTGGTTCAAGCTGCTTAACCATCCTCCTTCAATACATAATTCAGCAACTTATAAATTAAGGTATTCCTGATAATTCCTCCATTCAATGTGTGCTCATTCAAGCATTACAACCTCGCGTAGTTATATACCTGTTATACGGCCGAGTGCACCAATGACGGGTAGCTGAAGAATAGCGCTACCTCGCTAGTAACTGAGGCGTAACCCAACATTTTGAGAGCGCCAATGCTTAGCTTAGTGTCCTAACAGTCACTAATATGAAAAGGGGTGTAAATGCGCAACTTTCAGCTTTCCTTTCATCTATTGCTTTCCCACCTCGCATTCCTTCATGCACACTATCACTTCTTCTCTCTGCTCATTCTTCATTCTACCCTATCCCAGCTGGTATGCACAGTTGGCAATTCCATCAGTCCATCTGCCCATAATCGCCTCCTTACATCCAACCCATCCCCACCCTCTCTGCTAGGCAGTTGGTGCTAAGCGTTACGATTAGGCTTTGCGGCCTGATCCACTAACGGGGCTCTGAGTTAAGGAAGGAAAACCTTAACATAAACCACCCAGCTATGGGTAATAGTTAGGTAGTTACTTTTACCTAAGGCGGATGAGAGATTCAATCTCTAACAACGGCAAAAGGGCGCGATGATCATATTTCTTCTCAACGGCCAGTGAACAAAAACAGGGAGTCCTGAGACCTGATACCTCTTATTAATCTCGGGTTGGAGACTGAGATGACCAGAGTAAGGGCGGATGGGAAACGTTTAACTATGCATTTCTCAACGGCCACTGGACACCTGTTGATAGAACCTGCGATCATCAACAGTATTTAGCAACTGAAAGACTTATATGATGGCTACAACTAAAAGCACTAGGGTTAAAGCCCCTACTAAAATACTGCCTGGTTCTGAATCTTTATCACATGCTGATACATATGACGTGGTCACCTCAAAGCCGAAAGGAAGGGTGATCATTGAGAGAAGAGGAACGAGGGAGACAAAACTAGTAAGATGTAAGAAGAGTGTCCTACAAACACGTCTGAGGAGAAGGTAGCAGAAGAACACTACAAACTCTTAGACAAAGTAGTTAAGCAAGTACCAGCGCACAATTTTATGATCGTAATGGAAGATTTCAATGCCCGGGTTGGCAAGGACAACTACAAGTTCTCTTACCATTTAAGAACCAACAGAAATGGAGAAATGCTTCACAATTTGGCAATGGAAAACGATCTTACTATAACAAATGTCTGTTTCAGTAAGAAAGCTGCCAGGCTCTGGACATGTAACTTGCCATCTGGTTTTAAAGCTCAACTGGACTACATACTAGTAAGAAGGAAATGGAGGAATAGCGTAACCGACTCTTGTGCATTCAACTCATTTGCTAGTGTGGGATCAGATCATCGCATTGTAACAGCAAATGTACGACTGAGTCTCAGAGCAAATGGGAAAACACCACCAAGGAAAGTAAAATATGATTAGAAACAACTTGTACAGGATGCTGAGCTACAAGATCGTTACACTGTAGAGGTACGCAACAGATTTAGTGTCTTACACAAGAGCTGTGATGAGAATTCCACATCGGCTTATGAATATTTCATACAAGCAAACAGGGAAGCAACAGTGAAACTGATCCCAAAAGCCCCCAAGCAACCCAAAGAAGCCATTTGGAATGACCCTAGGATTGAGGAAGCCAGGAAAGAACTGCAAAAGGCTCAACTCATTGACATCCAGGAGGGATCATGTATATCAAGATCGGAGCTGCAAACTGAGAGGAACCGCCTAAGCAGCACATACCAGATGGTAAATGAAGAGATCCTAGGAAGGAAGATCAAGCAAGTAGAAAATTCCAACATAAACTGTCAGCATAAACCATCTTGGGACCTTATCAACGAGATCAGTGGGCGTCAAACAGCTAAAAAGGGACAAATCAAAGGTGAAACACAGACAGAAAGATTGGAATCCTGGCATACCCACTTCCAGAAACTACTCGGAAATCCCCCTGTCATAACAAATGAGCATGAAGAAATAAGTCATTTGTTTCAGGAATTTAACATACGAACAGACGCTTTTGATCAGGAAGAATACAACGCTGCCAAGAAGAATATTACTGAAGGCAAAAGCCCCGGTGAAGACGAGATCCCACCGGAAGTTCTCAAAAGATGTGACCTGGATGATATAATTCTTAACTTCTGCAATGATGCGCTGATAAATGGGAGAAAACCAGACCAGTGGTCCATACTAAATCTCATCCCAATTCCAAAGAGTGGAGATTTACGAGAAGGAAAGAACTATAGGGGAATCTGCTTATCGTCCATTGTAGCAAACACTTACAACAGGCTGCTCCTTAACAGAATTCGACCTCACCTAGACCCGGTTCTACGAATCAATCAAAATGGTTTTCGCCCAGGTAGATCAACAGTGTCTCAAATTCTGGCATTAAGAAGGATAGTAGAGGAAATTAAGAACAACAACCTCATTGCAGCATTGGTCTTCATAGACTTCAGAAAAGCATTTGATACCGTCCATCGTGGTATGATGTTGGATATATTACGAGCCTATGGTGTACCAGAGAGGCTAGTACATACATACCAACAAGCCAAAGCACATGTTACTTCTACAGATGAAAAAAAAGTAAATTCAAGCATTCTTACCGTTTGACTCCCACGTGACTCCTGCTGGTGAGGGGTCAATTAACCCAAAATGTTTTCAAACAAATTTCACACGACTTCAAAATCACCCATAACCCAACATCTTCTTCTACAGTCATCAATTATTTTTCAAATAGTCTGTATAACAATGGTATAACCATCAGAGTTTCCGTGATGTAATCATGGTCTTGTAACCGTCAATTAGTAGTAGGCCTACAATGTAATTAATCAAAAAGTCGTATACTATAATAGTCTATGTACGTACATGATGTAGTTAATGTATGATATTCCGGGCTACATTCATAGGGATTTTCAAATGGCTATTAACTTATAATGATAGCTAACAGCTTTTTGAATCGCTACGTTCTAAATGTTATAAGTTACGTTTGGAACATGATTCACAGTCAATTGATAAAAAAATAATCGCATCTTTTACAATAATTATTTGTTCGAACAACGTCGTCGGAGATGACTCAATAGTTTTATAACTTCTTGTTTATGTTTCCGATTGGTATAAGAATACACAAATGCATTGACGCCACTATTTGAAACCGCAAAAATATAAGCTATGATCTGCAGAGTCGTGTTCTTTATATTATCATACGTCATTGCGTACAGACTGGATGAGATGAACGGAAGCCAAGCTATATAGTACGCTGAGGTCACCAACATGACGGTTTTTAACGCTCGAAATGACCGCGTTCGTCTGCTGGGGTTTGTTGCGGGATTTGGATGAACAGACGACATGTTGGAAACCGTGATTACAACGCTTCTATGGGCAGGAACAAGAGCGGCTGCAATCCTGGAACGTTGTTTTTTTGCAACAAGGTATAGTTTAAGATACATGACCCACATAGTTGAAAACGGAAGCAAGAACGAAAGGTTAAATGTCAATGACTTATGAAACGGTAGTTCAGAGGTCATCTTATTCACATCTAAGGAGCACACTCCTAAATATTTGAAGTATATCAATACATCAAAAGGTTCATTAGCGGTAGTCAATGGGAAGAACGGGATGATATACAAAGGTAATAAAATCAACGACAAAGTGGCCTTTTTCTTCCCAAATGCCATGTAGCGATACGGGAACATTATGGCGACGAATCTGTCCGCGCTTAAGAAAATTACCAAAAGCTGGGATAATCCCAACAATACACATTCAATGAATCCAGACATTTTGCAAAAGACTTCTCCGTACGGATGTTGGTCGGAATTGAGTGGCACGTTGGGCAACCCCAATAAGAAGGTGATACCAACGAGCAAATCTACCCACGCAAGAGTTTGCAGATACAATTTTGTTGCTTCTGAAATCTGTAGTCGTGGTAAAACAACAATATTCAAAATGTTTCCTCCAATGATTAAGACTGCTATGGCTAACAGTATGATGGTAAAGAAAACGATCTTTATGACATCAGATTCAGATTCAGTCTCGTTAGAATCAGTGTTGTTGGTGGTGATATTTTGTAAGCTTTCTCCTGTAGCTGATGACATTGCATTCGTAACACTACTAACAAATGTGGAAGTCTGTATTGCCATGACTACAGCAGGTATCAGATAAAGGGCTGCGCTAATGATGGGCGAATGATATTGTCCTTCACTCCTTCTGATCGATTCTGATGCAATGGTCCTGATATCCTTACCATATCGGATTACTCTGCTATCTCATAAACCAACGAAAAGCTGCACCGATGATGGGCGTATAATGTCATTCTGATGCTGCAGCTTCTCTATTATAGATCTGGTGGGATGATTATACCAGAGAGATGTTATTACTAATGTAACATCCCTGATTATACAATGTAGTCTGTTAAAGTGTTATTAATTATAGGCCTTACTATGATGACTCCTATCTCGATGAATCCGTATGGACGTGGCGAATAAACCAATTAAGCTGCAGACACTAGTGAGTCCAATTTGATTGATGGAGAGGCGAAGTCCTTCTAGAACTTCAAAGATGATGTTTTGTCTTATTTGAGTCATATATTACTCGTACCATGGTTGAGTCTAGTCCTGGATGTAAAGGTACCGGCAATTACTATGGCTTCAGTAAAGTTTTCAGCAGCGCATTATCTCAGGGCTAATAACCTGTAATAACCAATAGAAATATTCCTTATAACGAAGACTGATAAAAGCGTACTAATAACACTACGTGATTGGTGGTGGGCGAAGATTGTTCTTTGCATATGATGTTTGGCTCAATCGATACAGAGAACTCCTTTGGAGTATTAAACCAAAGAAAACTGATAAACGCAGCGTTCTGAAAATGTCGTGATGGTGAGCGAATTGTTTTTCTCCTCTTTATGACAACGTTCACATTGCCGTTGCAATGTATCATTTTTCAACAATATCATCATAATCATCCAATAGCTTGTTGTGTCTGCAGTTCTGGTCAGATGAAAACATCATAAATACTGGAATTTATGAAAACATCAACTCTACTTTTGGAGCTTCCCCCAAACCTCGCGAAAGAACGATACGGTATTTTCAGTGATCTCGTTGTGGACTGATTTTGATAAGTCATGGCATGGTCATTATCGTATCCGGTCTATTTGATCTGTTCGGGTAGAATTCCATAGGCGTTGCGTAATCATTTCTTAATATGACTGACGGTGAGACATGAGAGACAGAAAACAACATATCTTGAGTTTAGAGTTGACCCTTTCTAAAGCCTATATGAATGACACATGATAACACGTCGCACCAAAGGGACTCTGGCTATTCTTAGATTTGTATTCCAAGTGCTATTGGTCACAGGTCACTAATAGGTATATCAAATAAGGTGGGGCCGTTTCAAAAAAATCCTTAAAATCAAGATACGTGTCTCTATTTTAAATAGAAGTTGTCAAAAAACACAACATTTTTGGTATCATATTAAAGACAATTTATCCAGCTCCCGAATAAAAAAGGATTAAAGCCACATGTTTAGCAACAGTGAAGTTATCAATCTAAACGTCGAGTGAGTCAAGGGTGTGGCCGGTGGATGGATGAGGCGCCGGTGGATGAGGCGCCCATAGGTTTCTACACAAAATAGCGGAAAACTAGAACTTTTGAAATTGATGCCATTTTAAAAGTATACATAGGAAAGTTTTCAAACTTCTCATATGTGTTAATAACATGTGCCTGTTACTATGAATAATAATATTGAATTGTTATCTAGACATTCTCTACTAGAACATGATGTTCAATTCAGGGAGTGTTTTAACGTAAAAAATACACAGTTTTATTCATTTTATTGATTAAACCACCTCCCTGATTAAACAATGGCCAAATCACAGTCTCTCTATTTCATTTGTGTGACTCTTCGGTTCTTTTCTACCCTGGGTAGTAAAACATTTAACTAAAAAAGCCAGAAGTGTTTCTTCACAGAATTGTTCATAGATTTATGAAAGATTTGCTATTTAGACCTATTTTGGACCACCCTGTATTCAAAATAAAAGGAACTTTAATGATATTCATGTAGTTCATTTTGATAGCCATTTTCCTTTAAATTAAATAGTCCATGCTAACTAAATGTCATAGAATATTATATACAAACCTTCATTTTATGCATTATTTCATCATAATTTTAGACACCCTGTACTTTTCCTGTGTACATTTTTGGGCAGGTGATTCTTAGCAAATTTGGTAGCACCTTCTGCGGTTGTTCTGATTTTGATGACTATTTTCACCCTGTAAAAATGTTACACACCCTGTATAATTTGATTCTTTTTTGCAAAAATGAAAAACCTTGAATCATAAGCTTTCCAACAATATATAGTTTGTGGGTCATTAAGTATGTAAAACTTAAGTTTTGTCCCGTTTAATCAGAATTGGTGCATTTCTCAACATTATTAGAAGTGAAACATTTTTTTGGACCAGTTTGTGACTTCTGACCTATAGGGTCACAGGTCACTAATAGGTATATCATAATTTTAGACACCCTGTACTTTTCCTGTGTACATTTTGGGCAGGTGATTCTTAGCAAATTTGGTAGCACCTTCTGCGGTTGTTCTGATTTTGGTGACTATTTTCAGCTAAACCCTAATTGTACAAACTATCAAACTATTTTGTGCGGAGCAAAAACGATCACATTTTTTATGTTCCACCCTGTAAAAATTGTACACATCCTGTATAATTTGATTCTTTTTTGCAAAAATAAAAAACCTTGAATCTAATAAGCTTTCCAACAATATATAGTTTGTGGGTCATTAAGTATGTAAAATATAAGTTTTGTCCCGTATAATCAGAATTGGTGCATTTCTCAACACTATTAGAAGTGAAACTTTTTATTGGACCAGTTTGTGACTTCTGACCATAGGCCTAAGGATTTTACAGATCGATGACCGTTGAAATCTATGGACAAAAGAACGAGAAGATCCCTTCGATTTGGAAGGCTGATCGATATGTCATTATGCTCTTAAACTTGTAAGGCTAGTGTTGCCTATTCCTGGGCGTAGAATCGATTTAGCCAAAATCCTGCGTGTCAAAATCGCAAAGAGAAAACCATCATTGACCTGATTCATGAATTCATATTTAAATACTGGATGTGTGTTTAAAGGGGGGACTTAAGGAAGTTTTTGATTTGATTTTTTGAATTTTGTGAGTGCTGTAATTATGTGAGTGCTGTAATTATTATATAAAAGTATACATTTATGGAAAGGAAATGGATCAGAGAATCCAAATTTTGCCTCAATTTTGACCAAAAAAGTAGATTTTTTGAGAAAATCACAAAATTCACTTTTTTGACCCAATTTTTTTTTAACAAAGCTAACAAAAAATAATTTTGAGTAAAAAATGGCCAAATCACTTTATAATGATGTTAAGACACTAATGAAGGGACGATTTTTTTTTAAAAACCTAATCTAATATTTTTGAAAATTTTGACCAAAAAGTGCCAAAAAACGTGAAAAAATTGATTTTTTTTTTTTTTTTACACTTTTTTGTCAAAATTTCAAAAAATATTGGATTAGATTAAAATTAAAAAAATTCGTCCCTCCAGTAGTGTCTTAACATCATCATCAAGTGATTTGGGCATTTTTAACTCAAAATTATGTTTGTTAGCTTTGTTCAAAAAAATTGGGTCAAAAAAGTGATTTTTTGTGATTTTCTCAAAAAATCAACATTTTTGGTCAAAATTGATGCCAAATTTGGATTCTCTGATCCATTTCCTTTCCAAAAAGGTATACTTTTATATACATTTGAGTAATGGTTCAATAATTACAGCACCAACAAAATTCAACAAAAAACTTCCTTAAGTCCCCCCTTAATACCAAACATCGCATGTGTTTTTAACATTTAATTATTTCATCAGAGAAAAAAAAACCGATGTCAACTCTAGTGTAAGGCAAATTTTAAAAAAAAAGACATGTTAAAAAGCGTTCAGACTTTTTACACAAAAAGGAAGGAGGCCCTTTTGTTCCTTTTATTTTTGTTTTATACTTTTTAGCGCAAAATCGGCCTTATTAGCGATGAATTATGCGACCCTATAGGGGGTGTGAACTCTCAGGCATAGCCCCCGTAAACTGCTGTAAGAAAAGGGTTCAATGAATCCAACCATGAACATGAAATTGACCATATTGGAGAAAATGATAAAAACACGATTTTTGACCCATTTTAGGTTTTGTCAAGATAACTAAAAATATATTGTGTCAAATTTTGTCGTTCTAGATTTATTATAATCTTAATAAATACTGTAGGAGGGGTTATTTTTAATATCTGATTTATCTTTTGAATTATTGACCAAAAAGTGCCAACAATGGGATTTTTTTACCTCCAAAATCCAACAAATCACATTTTTGGCACTCTTTGGTCAATAATTCAAAAAATGAATCAGATAATTATAAAAAATTAAAAAACAATACAATCAATATGATTTTTCCATGTTAGGCATTCATGCATATCAGTAACAGTAAGAACATTATTTTTTTGTCAAATAAAGGTCCGGTATGACTTCGGTAATGACTCTTAGAAACAGTTCTTACTGCCCATTTTTGTAATTTAACTAATTTGTCTAGATACAATTTACACGTGTTTCCCCATATGAGTATACAATATCTAAGGTAGGGTAAGATTAAAGAACAATACAGAGTATGTAGTATGTACGCCTATACGGTCTGGGATGCAGAATTTAAGTTTGTTCATGACACCAATATTGCGTGATACTGTTTTCGCCATACACTATCAATATGATGTTTCCATGTTAGGCATTCATCAATTAGTACACCAAGAAATTTGGCACACTTTATACTCTTTCTAGCAAAAAGTATCATTTAATACAACATTTAAATCTTCACGTGCTTTTGTAGATGTCATATGATGTGTACCTAATATCATGTGATTCGTTTGGCTTGCATTTACAGATAATTTGTTGGGCTTAAACCAATTGCTAACTTCTTTCAATTCTTCGTTTATTATATTTATTTTGCTATCGATGTCTTTGTGCGAGTAAGTAATAGTGGTGTCATCAGCAAACAGTATAAAATTAAGAACATTGAATGTATACGTAATGTCATTTACATATAGTATAAAAAGAAGTGGGCCCAATATAGATCCCTGTGGAACACCACATAAAATATCTCTTAAGTTATAAGATATATCTTGTGTTCTGTTACTTAAGTAGCTCTTAAGGGGGTGTGGACCCTCAGCATAGACTGTAAACCTGCTGTAACTACTTTATTGTTCATTTAATCTGAATAAATGTATACATTTTCTTGCCCCATTGACCCATTTTAGTATTTTGTAAAATTTTGTCATACTAGTTTTATTATAATCCTAATAAAATTCCCTAGGACCTTTTTCCTTTTTTTTATTATCTTATTTTTTTTTTAAATTATAGACCAAAAACTGCCCAAAATGTGATTTTAAACCTCCAAAATCATGAAAATCACATTTCTAGATCACTATGTGAATCCGGTTGTCCATCATTACACTTTTGACAAACCCATTCCTTGGAATTTAAACATTCTAGTTCTTTTGGTTTCAGTTTTGTACACTTTTTATGAATATATCCTTTAAAATGTTTACAACATAATATCTTTGTGACACTGTTTTACAATTTTCCATACAATACATATAGGCCTACCACGAATTTTGGCATAATTCTGTTATACCCTACACACTAACATCTGTAATATGCGTCGTTCTTAAAGATCATGCACTATGAATACCTCTGTGAAGGGTAGGCCTATAACAGAATTACTCCCGAATTTTGAGCGACATTTACACTAACATTGATACAAGACAATAAATATTTAAAAAATATATAAAATACCAAAACTTACTGCAAAATAAGACTTTCAAAAGAATGAAATAACTGAGCATCCAGTGCGAATCATCCCGAGGTTAATTTTAAAAAAGCAACATTTTTCTGGCCACCTGGGCAGAATTTGAATTACAAACAAGATAGTTATGCGATATTCATATACATATTTTTATAAAGCTGGAATATCAGTTCTCTGTATCATATTCTTTGCTTGATATACAGGGTGTCTAAAAAAACGTGCACGTGTTTACCCAAGTTATTGACCATGAACTTCTACAATTTGGTGTATCAATTGTATACATATTGATGGACTAAACGCTTAGCTTTCATATGCCGTTTATTTCATCTAATTTGGTTTTGTCAATCCTGAGATATGATTAATTAACTAAAGCTACCTAAGATCGACGTTGTGCCACTCTTACAGAAAGAATTAAAACCCTCGTACTCCTAAGGGAGGGGGTGGTCGCCGATTGCGCTAAAACACAAAGAACAGTGACTGGTGACCTAGGGCGTCTAGGTGATCGATCGCTGTTACATCCCCTACGCTCATTTTGACGAAAACAAATTGAGGATGCCACCTTACCCAGGGTAGGGTAAGCCCAGAGGGGGGTACTCGGATTTGGTTTGGTCGGGGGTGTGCCGCTGGAGATTCAAAACCCATACCCATTTCTAAGGGTGATTTTGGAAAAATCGGTACCCATTTTTAGGGGTTTTGCTTAATTTAAGACCAAATTTTCGCAAATTATTGGGAAAATAGACCTAATTTGTGCACATTTTCGCAAAAATAGACCTAATTTTGGAAAATTTTCGCGAAAATAGACACAAATTTCGCGAAAATAGACCCATTTGTAATAACAGGACCCATGTCTAAGGATTTTTCAGTTGAAAAGCCTACCCATGGCTAATAAGGATGTCTCATGAAAAAAACGACCCACTGGAGCGGCACGTCCCCGTATGCCTTACATACGTGAGTACCCCTTCAAAGTCCGATAGTAGGGGGGTGGTTGCCAAATTACAATTCTTTTAAATCGTCATTTTGAAAAATATTGTATGGTCCTGAAAATTGTATGGTCCTGAATATTAAAGCATAGGCCTATGCTAGAAACACCATTTCATTCACTTATAAGCAAAAAACCGGGTGAAATTCCGATATTTGGAACATTTTTGGCGAAGATTTCTTTTTTGGCCTATTTCACTGTGTAGCGAAAACGCCGGGATTTTGAGGTCGGCCATGTGTGGTGACATCTTTGTGACGTCATGCGTATGATGTTTATACTTGTTTTGGTAAGTATGGACAGAGGGAACCTCTAGCTATACTATGGTACCGCCAAATAAGCATACTCTGCATTTCGGATCAGATTTGTTTAAGGGGTGGTAACAACCCCAATCCCCTCTCTGGAGTAACCCTTTCTATGCATTGCAAACTGTAAAGTGGCACAACGTCGATTTTAGGTAGCTTTAGTTAATTGGTCATATCTCAAGATTGACTAAATCAGATGAAATAAACGGCATATGAAAGCTAAGCGTTTAGTCTATCAATATGTATACAGTTGTTACATCAAATTCTAGAAGTTCATGGTCAATAAGTTTGGTAAACACGTGCACGGTATTGAGACACCCTGCAAGTCATTTGATAGTTCGGTTAAGTTTTCCTGAAAGAAAGGCCAGGGTCCGCAAGTTTTAACAGCCCTAGATTTTGCGCCCTACATACATGTTACTAATGTAGCAAAAACCTCAAAGATGCAGAAGAACTACTATCAGTGGACGCTGCTGCACTCAAAGTTGGACTAGGCATGAATGCTATACAATGAGCCCCCTTCTGATCTTACAACTCTGGATGGATATGACCTTGAAATTGTTCAAGATTTGCTTGGATGGCCAGTAGTGAAAAACTTCAACATCAGAAAAGCACAAGCTTGGAAAGCATGTAATAAATTGAATAATATCGAGAAAAAGTAGGCTTTCAAGGGACATGAAGCTGAGGCTATTTACAACCACAGTGGAACCAGTCCTGTTATATATGGAGCAGAATCCTGGTCAATTACTTCCAAAACGGAGAAAGCCTTATAGATGCTGCTTCACTCGTCTCCTAACATGCCTAAGAAAGGCGCTAGATATTTCATGGCACTCGCATGGGAATCTTTTGCCAATCTCTGTGAAGCTACAGTCGAGGAGACTAAAACTTGCCGGACACTGTTTTCGGAGAGGACGAAGCAGCAGCCAAAGTTCTCTTGTGGCAACCCAAACATGGAAGGAGGTCCAGGGGACAACCCAGGAAAGACTACATCAGGATTCTTACAGAGGACATCGGCTTAAGTGGACAAGATCTGAAAAATTGCATGCATGATAGAGCAGTGTGGAAGGCCATCACAAAAGCCCGACCTTTTGAGTCGCCATAAGCAAGTTAGCAAGTTCCTTTGACCGTTGCTTTTGTTTATAAACATTGCTATCACCCCGTATATAGTTTTCATCGAGTGTCGAGTCTTGAGTCAAACTTTTCGAGTTTCGAGTCACAATTTCCGAGTCTTGAAAACCAAAAACCGAGTCTCAAAAGCCAAAAATCGAGTATAACAAACATCGAAAACCGAGTCTTGAAAAACCGAGTCTCGAAAATTGAAAACAAAGTCTTAAAAATTAAAAAAAACTAGTCTCAAAGATTGAAAATACTGAGTCTTACAATTAAAAACCGAGTCTTGAAAACAAAAAACCGAGTCTCGATAATTGAAACCAAGTCTTAAAAATTAAAAACAGTGTCTTGAAGATTAAAAACCGAGTCTTAAAAGTTAAAAAACCGAGTCTTAAAAATTAAAAACTGAGTTTCAAAACCAAATCCGAGACTTTAAAATTAACAGCCATCTTAGACTTCAGTTTCACGACAACGCAGACCGAACCCATAAGCATGATAAGTGCCTGGGGAGGACAAACAAAACTTTAATTTCCAAAGAACCTATAAAATACGTATTTCCTCTGAACCAAAAATCAAGATAAAAAGAGCATTTTCTTTCTCTCCAAATGACCCACACGAGCGTAAAAACGTAGGGGAATATGGGACAACTGGTCCTATGGGGTAACTGGTCCGAAATGAAGGATTTTGTAATTGTATGGGCATACTGCTTTCTTTTGAACAGTACGACTTATGTTGAAACTTGACATATATCATTACCTTCTATATTCCAAAACATTTGCAACTTTAAGGTATTTACACATGTGATATTCTCCAGATCTTTGAAGCCACCTCCTTGAGTGACTTATTGAAACTCACAGATAGTATGGGTGATTTATGAAGATGGGTTTATATCATAGATATGCTACAGTAAATATATATACACGCAGTCCTTGCAGTACAGTCAAGTGCATATTGCATTTGATGGGTGCTATATCGTACAGGCTGTCCCAAAATGATCAGTACCGTACCCATGGCGATGCCCAAAGTTCAATACATTTTTTTCATCATAAAAATCAATGAGATTAGATCCATTGTTTTTCTATCACATTTGCTATACTGTACCCTTTCATTAGAATTTTAGATCATGAATATCGGACTTATTTGAATGAAGTTACATTCCATTGTGTAATTGAAGACATGGGGATTTCCCCTTATTGGCAAAGTGCAAAAAAATGTGTATCTAAACAGCTTGTTTGAAAGAAACTAATACATTCTCTTAATCTCTTGTCTGCTAATATCTTTGGTTCCTTTCTATTTTAAAATGCTTTTGTATCATATTGTTGTTCAAACCATTAATACTCCTTCATTTTGATTCAATTTGAAGAGTAAAAATGGATTGTCACGTATGAGCGACCCCAAGCTTTGTTTCTATGAGGCTAAACTTGAGGGACATTTAAACAGGTAAAGAGGTTGTCATGGGTAATTAGCAGTGGCTTAGACTGCTTTTTCATATTGGGGATGCAATTCCTACAAACTTGGTAAAAATGATATAGTCCCTTAGTGTTTAACCTCACGAAATCCATTCTCCAATGTGAAAATGACATCTAAGCCACTAGTGATTCACCAATACCACTTCATTAAGAAGTCCCTAAACACTTGTCAAATAAAACAATGCGTGGGGTCACTCAAGTGTGACAAACTTCTTTTACCCGTTAATTAATGGCTAGAAACAAAAATGCAGTTTTGCCTTTTTTCTGAAAGGTTTTGGAGTTATTGATTATTACTAGCTGCCGTATGCCACTTTTACTTTAATACTTCACCACTCAAATCAAACGCCTAAGATGGCGCAGGTGCCTGATTCACTGATGAGTTGATCCCCTGTCATGGAATACCTTAGAACCCTTACCCATCATAATGTAATGTATTACGCCTAACAAATAAAAACCTGTCATAATAATTACCACCGTACTGTCCTAAAAATGTCAAGTACGATGATATCATAACTCTAGAAAAGAAACGGTTATTGCCCTTTTAATTTTTAATAGAGCTGGAAAATCCCCTAGCAAATACATATTAGGATTTCATAGACCTAATCAGTTCAACTAATTCAATTTTACGAAGGTTAGTCTCATGATGAACACAGTTTATGTTTGTGCTCTTTTAAGGGAAGTTATTGAATTACAGATAATTAAAGATTTTAAGTATAAGTGACATTTTTGAAATGTAACCTCATTGTCATTAAAATCACACAACGCAGCCATCGAATTACAGCTCATTGTATAAATATCCCCTTTCAATTTTATTCGATACTCTTAATCTAGAGCTCAAAAGGCCCTCTTAATTTCCTTAATTGTGCCATTTATATGTAACTAGCGGGACGCCCGTCCTTCGGACGGGCTCTCTCGCTAGGGAGTAGGGCCTACCAAGCCTATAGAACACCCGGGGGGGGGGGGGGGGGGGGGGGGGGGGGGCAATCAAACATAATAGTGTACACATGCGTGACCAAATGTTTTCCACACACCCCCTAAGCAAGTTTTACCCTGCAAGCAAAATTACCCCCTAAACAAGTTTTTAGCGCGCTTTCCTTGCAAATTTTGACCCCTAAACAAGTTCTTGCCAGAATATGACCCCTAAACAGAATTCCCGGTTCAGAATTCTACCGCTGTCATAATTATCAGCTGAAATGTCAGCCCGTTGCAGTTCGTCGGGATTCTCCAGTCTCTAGCGCATATTGTGAAAGCTACAAAACGACGGTCTTGGGGACGGTCTTTGCTCTCTCGGTTTGCTATGGCGATTATGGCGCTAGAAACGAGTGACACACATGCGTTCTCAAATTGGAAATGAGACGCTCAAAAGAAATCTCAAAAACGGGGATAAATTCTTCTGGGAACGTGGAACAAAACAAGTTACCCATAACACGTTCGACCGGTATTTTAAGCCACCCTTTTTCTTGAAAATCAGCGTTTTTGATACCCTTAACGCGAGTGACGCGTCCAACACTGAAAAAACACCCCTTTTTACGCGTTTTTTTTGGTCACGCATGTGTACACTATTATGTTTGACTGGCCCCCCCGGGATAGAACACCTACAAATGAAACAACACATAAGTGTTGGGAAATTTATAACGAAACACATAGGAATAGAACAATATTTAAAACATTTTTGTTTTAATTCAAGAGTTTTCAAATTTCAATTAAAAGACCCCCCCCCCCCCCCCGCCCGCCCACGCCCGTGGCATGTTTTGACTCCAAGGCCTAAACCTTAACCATCTTCCGTACCCCAACCGTCACCACCCCCGCCCCCACCCGCCCCGTGGCATATCCGTTACGCAATTTAGCATCACATTTCTTCAATAAGGGGGGGGGGGGGTCTAGGTTGATTTGACCCAAATTTGGAAACACATTTTCTCAATGTTACCGTGAACTTACCGCTTAGTGTTATATATCAAATTAAAGCTTAGGTCAAGACGTTTCAGGAAATGTGTGTTATTTTGATCTGGTTGCCATGGTTACCATGCAAGGCCTCTGATTGGCTAAACACGGGAGCAAACGTAACTAGAAAACTAAATGTTGCATATACACCATACTTGGGTAGATGATGTATCAGTTGAGTGCGCATGAAGCCATGGATCCGGATTTTTTATATGGTTGCCATGGCAACCGTGAACCGACCAATCAGGTAATTTTGCATTGTAATTCAAATTTGAAAACAGATATTACAAATCGGGATCCATGGTTTCATAGCCCCTTGTGTGCTTAACATCTGGTCCAAATCCCATGGTTATATGAGCTTTCGTTTTTGAGTTACGTTTGATCCCATATTGCAAATTTGCGTGTTTTATAGTTTTGAGATATCGTGCAAAACGTATTGAAAAATATTAAAATTGGCGAGGAAAAAAAAAAAAGTTGACATTTGGGATAAAAATAAATGTTCAATTATAGAAGAGCATGAATTTAGACACATTTTGAGCCATTTTGGGACAAAATCGCAATTATATTAGCAATTTTATTAATTTTTAAAGATAAATGGCTTCAAAATAGCCGGGTGAGAAAAAAAAAGAAATACATAAGAAATTACGTTGACCGTGAAATTTTGATGATTTATGATTATTTATTTCAATATTTTATTAAATAAATTCAATCAAATGTTACAATCATTTGATCAAAAAACAATTAAAACTGAAAATGCTAAAAAACGCAGGGTGAGCGTTTTTACATACAAATGTATACACAACACCACCGATTTTTTGAGACACCCGAAACTTAATTGACCATAACTTCAGAACCGAAAATCCAATTTACCTCAAACAAAAAGCATTTTAAAGCAGAGACCTAGCAGTTTTCTACTGTCCTAATATCTCATTTTTGAGCGAAGCACTGAATTTTAATATCTGACCAACCTAGACCCCCCCCCCCCCTTAACCCCCTGCCTCCCAAACCACATTACATCATTACACACAATCCCCATTCGTCACCGCCCCCGCCCCGCCCCGTGGCATATCTCAACCCCAAAGGCCTAAAGTTCCCCGCCCCGCGGCTTATCTCAACGCCAAGGCCTCACCTTAACCATCTCCTGTAGCGCGGCGTATTTCTCCGATATTTGTCCGCCCGCGTGTACAGTATCAAATCCCACATCTGACACCATGTTTAATTTAGATTTACCATATCATGTTTGTTCTATCAGAAACCACATTATTTCGTTACCTTATGACCCGCTGCTGTTCCCCCCCCCCCCCCCCCCCGCCCGCCCTGCCGTCCCCGCCCGTCCCCGTCTCCGTCCCCGCCCCGTGGCATATCTCAACCCCAAGGCCTAAACCGTAACCAACTCCCCAACTCAACCATTTCCCGCGGCTACTTCTTCATTAACTCTTAACCCTATCCTAAAATATTTCCCGTGGTTTACCCCCTCCCCTCATGCACACACCCAAACCAGTTTGATTTATAATCATAACCCTCCCTAAACCATTTCCCGTGGCTACTTCATTTATAACCCTCGATCCCTTATATTGTTTGGCATGCCAACTTAAAGTAAAGAAATCAGGTTGCTTCATTAACCCCTGCAAAATGCTATTTGTACCATTATATAAACCTTAGGCCTATCCTAAACCATTTCCCGTGGTTTTACACCGGCCGCCCTCACCGCCCTTACCCCCCCTCCCCCAACATGACACCAAATACCCTAACACTGTAACAGGCTTATATCCATTTCCCGCGTGGCTTCTGCGCCATGTGTAGGAGTGCGTGTGCCGCGGCAGTGAGCCCTTGCGCAAACATGCACGCGACGCGTTACCACGGTAAGATTACGCTGTGTAGTACACGCAACGCACAATGTTGTTCAATTCTAGTGGCATTTATGAGCCAAATCTGAGAGGTTTTTTGCTGTTTTTGGAGCCAATTGTTAACCAATTTCACTGAAATAAACTTTAACACCCTTCCCGTTATTTCCTCTATCTTTCATGCAAATTAGGCGCCACTTTGATAACGACTAACGGAGAAATAAGGATAACAAATAAATACACACACACCCCAACACACACCGTTTCCAGATTTATAGTAAGATAACACTCACATTATCATCATCTTTTATCAGTGCAACGTTCACGGCGTTTAGTTACAAACTGAGAGAGCATTTTATGGATACATAGTCACACCATAAGACAACTTAGTATATTAGTAATGGGGCCCTCACATGTATCCGTGTGAGCTGGGCGGCCCCCTTACCGTCTTATAGAAAAACAACAGAGTCCAACACGGTGAACAATCAGCAAAAAATGTCAACGGCAGCATTTTTATTTTTTTTGTCACCGGGTTCATACTGTTCTATACCGGGTCCTTATCGGCCTGGAACCGGGCTCATACCACCTCCCCACCAGGTCCTCACCGGCCGAAACGCTTGGGTACCGACCGAACCGCCTTGATAACGTCATCAAACTGCCCTGTATAAGCTGAGCGCTCAAGCTCGCCGCTTCTCTCACATTCCGGGAATCTCTGTAAAATACATTTGCCCTCACATGTATCCGTGTGAGCTGGCCGGCTCATTACCGTGTGACAAATTGGTGCAGACGGCGGCACACGGTGATGTCACACGGTGGGCCGTTTCCCGTCCGTTGAACACGTTGCCGGGGACATTGACGGCCAGCCGCGCCCGGCAGGACCCGGCAGGAATTTTGAACATGCTCAAAACTCTTGCCGGGTGAGCAAAAGCGGCGGCAAACGGTGAGAGCCCGGTTTGAGGACGGTATAAAGACGGCACACCCGTTTCGCGCCCGTTCGCAGGGCGGTAATGGTAGGCGGCCACCTTACCGTCTAATAGAAGCAACAGAGTCCAAACAATCACTAAAAATGTCAACGGGCGCATTAATTTTTTGTTGTGGCCACACCGGGTCCATAACGTTATATCCAGGGTCTTTACCGGGTCCTCACCGGTCGTGTACCGGGCTCACCGTCCTCATACATTTCTAGCTTACGGTTCTCACCGGGTGCATAACACCTCCTCACCGGGTCCTCGGTCCATACCGTTCTACACCGGGTCTGTCCCGGGTCCTCACCGGCCTTGTCCCGGGATCACCGGCCTCATACAGTTCTAGCTTACCGTTCTCACCGTGTCCTCACCGTGTGCATACCACCTCCATACCGGTTCCTAACCGGTCGAAACGCCTGGGTACCGGCCGAAACGTCTTGATTACATCATCAAACCGCCCTTTTCAAGCTGAGCGCTCAAGCTCGCCGCTTCATTTGCATTCCGGAATCCCCCTTTTCAAGCTGAGCGCTCAAGCTCGCCGCTTCATTTGCATTCCGGAATCCGTACGACCAACATATATAATACTCTCTAAATGTAAAAGAGCTAAACCTCACTCTTTCGAGAGCTTTAGGAGGGACGGCTCTTCTAAGAAGTGAAGTTCACTCTTTTCAGAGTGATTTGTCTCTCTTTTAAGAGTGATTTGTCACTCTTTTAAGAGTGATTTGTCACTCTTTTAAGAGTGATTTCCACTCTTTTCAGAGTGATTTTAACTCTTTTTAGAGTGAACTTCACTCCAAAAAAGAGCTGTCCTCCTAAAGCTCTCGAAAGAGTGAGTTTTAGCTCTTTTACATTTAGAGAGTTGCAACATGCCTGTTGAGAGTCCGTTCCGCGAACGGTTACTAGGCTGCATGCGGCCATTCGCAGTCCGTCGCTAAGATGGTCGACGTCCACCACCGTCCATCACTGCCCTGCGAATGGGCGCGAAACGGGTGCGAAACGGGTGCGAACGGGTGCGCCGTCCTTATACCGTCTTCATACCGGGCTCTCATCGTTCGCCGCCGCTTTTACTCACCCGCCAGGAGTTTTGAGCATGTTCAAAACTCCGGTGGCCGGCAAAGTCCCCTGAACGTGTTCAACGGATGGGAAACGGCCCACCGTGTGTGCCGCCGTCCGCACCCATTTTTCACACGCTCAGCTCACACGGATACATGTGAGGGCCCCATAAGACTAGCGGGACGCCCGTTCTTCGAACGGGCTCCCGCTAGTAAGTAGCGCCTACCACTCGGATAGAACACCTACAAAATGAAATAACACATACAGTTCCTATACGATTATTTATCGCGAAATTGGTAATAATTCATTTATGAGTTAAAATATAATGTATAGGCCTATTTCCTTAACTGAAATTGAATGCTTCCCGTCACTACCCCAAGCTATATCCTATGGTTTATACTTTTAGGAACCATACTATTTCATTCCACCTCGTGACCCTCTACACAATTTAGTGTCACATTTCTTCATGAACCCCCTGCCACCAAAACCACATTACTTCATTACCCCCCCCCCACCCCCCGCCGTCCCCGCCCCCACCCGCCTCGTGCTTATCTCAACCCTCCACCTCGTTACCCTCCCTGTTATAGTGTTACGCAATTTAGTATCGCATTTGTTCATTTACCCCCTGCCTCCCATCGCTCTCGCCCGCCGCCCCCAGCCGTCCCGCCCCTCCCCTGACCCGCCGTCGTTCCCGCCCACCCTGCCGTCCCCGTCTCCGCCCCGCCCCGTGGCTTAGCAAGGCCTCAACCAACTCCCGTGGCGCAGCGTATTTCTCCAATATTTGCCCGCCCGCGTGTGTAGGGTGCGTGGGTGTAGTGCGTCTGCGCGTTTATTTTGTATGGCGCACTGCGACGCGTAGTGTTACGCGCGCCGACTGCATGGTTACAGTGTACGCATAGAGAAAAAACAAACATGGCCCGTAGAAATAGTCTCAAAAGCCGGGCTGAAAAGGCCTTTGATTTCCCGCTTTTGCTCATATCTCGGTCAATTCTGTACGGTTTTCAGCCATTTCAATAGCTTATAAAACTCACATTATAATCATCTTTTATCAGTGCAAAGTTCTCGGCGTTTAGTTGCAAACTGAGAGAGCCTTTTATGGATACATACATACATACATACTCACAACATACGGCAAATTATAGTAAGACTAGGGAGTAGGGCCTACCAGATAGAACACCTACAAAATGAAACAACACATAAGTGTTGGAAAATGTATGACGAAACACATAGGAATAGAACAATATTTAAAACATTTTTGTTTTAATTCAAAAGTTTCAAAGTTTCAAATTTCAATTAAAAGACCCCCGCCCGGCGCCCACCAACGCCCCGTGGCATATTTCAACTCCAAGGCCTAAACCTTAACCATCTGCCGTACCCTACCGTCACTCCCCCGCCCTGCCCCTTCCCCGCCCCGTGGCATATCCGTTACGCAATTTAGCATCACCTTTCTTCATTAACCCCCTGCCTCCCAAACCACATTACATCATTACACACAACCCCCATTCGTCACCGCCCCCACCTCGCCCGTGGCATATCTCAACCCAAGGCCTAAAGTTCACCGCCCTGCGGCTTATCTCAACGCCTCTTGAGGCCTAACCTAACCATCTCCCGTAGCGCGGCGCCGTATTTCTCCAATATTTGTCCGCCAGCATGTCACATACAGTATCAAATCCCACATCTGACACCAAGCTACGTAATTTAGATTCACCATAACATGTTTTGTTCTATCAGAAACCACATTATTTCGTTACCTTATGACCCGCCGCCGTTCCCGCCCCCGCCCGCCCTGCCCCCCCCCCCCCCCCCCCACCGACCGCCCCCACCGCCCCCCCCCCCCGTCCACGCCCCCTCCCCGTCTCCGCCCACGCCCCGTCTGCCCGTGGCTTATCTCAACCCCAAGACCTAAACCGTAACCAACTCCCGTGTGGCGCGGCGTATTTCTCCAATATTTGCCCGCCCACGTGTGTAGGGGTGCGTGTGTGGGTTGCGTGCGCGCGTTCATGTTGTATGGCGCACTGCGACGCGTTATGTGCTAAGCGCGCCGACTGCATGGTTACAGTGTACACAGAGAAAAACAAACATGGCCCGTAGACTATAGTCTCAAAAGCCGGGCTGAAAAGTCCCTGGATTTCCCGCCTTTGCTCATGTCAATTCTGTACGGTTTTCAGCCATTTATAGCTTATAACACTCACATTAGAATCATCTTTTATCAGTGTAACGTTCACGACGTTTAGTTGCAAACTGAGAGAGCCTTTTATGGATACACACATACATACACCACCATAAGACAAATTATAGTATGACTAGCGGGAGTAGGGCCTACCAGATAGAACACCTGCAAATGAAACAACACATAGGCCTAAGTGCTGGAAAATTTATAACGAAACACATAGGAATAGAATAATATTTAAAACATTTGTGTTTTAATTCAAAAGTATTCAAATTTCAATTAAAAGACCCCTCGCCCGCCCACGCCCCGTGGCATATTTTAACTCCAAGGCCTAAACCTTAACCATCTCCCGTACCCCAACCGTCACCATCCCGCCCGCTCGCCCCGCCCCGTGGCATATCCGTTACGCAATTTAGCATCACATTTCTTCATTAACCCCTGCCTCCCAAACCACATTACATCATTACACACAACCCTTATTCGTCACCGCCCCCGCCCTGCCTCGTGGCATATATCAACCCCAAAGGCCTAAAGTTCCCCGCCCCGCGGCTTATCTCAACGCCAAGGCCTCACTTTAACCCGTCTCCCGTAGCGCGGCGTAGGCCTATTTCTCCAATATTTGTCCGCCCGCGTGTCACATACAGTATAAAATTCCACATCTGACACCATGTTACGTAATTTAAATTCACCCGATATCATGTTTTGTTCTATCAGAAACCACATTATTTCGTTACCTTATGACCCGCCGCCGTTCCCGCCCCCCACCCCGCCTAACCTGCCGTTCCAGCCCCGTCCCCGTCTCCGCCTCCGCCCGTGGCATATCTCAACCCCAAGGCCTAAACCATAACCAACTCCCGTGTGGCTCAGCGTATTTCTCTAATATTTGCCCGCCCGCATGTGTAGGGGTGCGTGGGTGTAGTGCGTGGGCGCGTTTATTTTGCATGGCGCACTGCGACGCGTTATGTGCTACGCGCGCCGACTGCATGGTTACAGTGTACGCATGAGAAAAACAAACATGGCCCGTAGAAATAGTCTCAAAAGCCGGGCTGAAAAGGCTTTGGATTTCCCGCTTTTGCTCATATCTTGGTCAATTCTGTACGGTTTTCAGCCATTTATAGCTTATAACACTCACATTATACTATCATCTTTCATGTCTTTTATCAGTGCAACGATCACGGCGTTTAGACGTAAAATGAGGGAGCCTTTTATGGAAACATACTCACACCATAAGACAAATTATAGTAAGACTAGCGGGACGCCCGCTAGGGAGTAGGGCCTACCAGATAGAACACCTACGAAATGAAACAACACATAAGGGAACAGTTCCATTTATACGCGATAAATTTATCGCGATTGTATCGGGGCCTGATATGTTTTGGACCCGATGTTTTTCAAGTTGATACGCGATAAAATAGTCATCAGGCCCCGATAAAATAGACATCGGGGCCCGATACGAGGCCTCTGCCATACCCTGGGGTATGTTTAGCAAATAGAGCAGGACATTGTTTAGCAAATACACGAGGATAATACAATTTACGTTAAACATCCATAATCAATAACATTATCTCTAAAAACATGAAATGCTGAATTTGTACCTTACAACTAGAATAAATAACCCGAAGCTCTATTTACATACCGACCACTTATCTTTCGTTATATTTAAACAAGCGGTAATACGCTACTCGATAAATAATCCTTTGCTACTCGCAACTGTACGCGCTAAACATCTCATCGGGGCCTGATAAAAAACTCATCGGGGCCCGGAACATTCTCGCAATTTTTATCGCGTACAAATGGAACTGCTCCCTTAGTGTTGGAAAATTTATAACCGTCATTATCCAAAGTTTTATCCCGTTGTTTATACTTTTAAGGAACCATACTATTTCATTCCACCTCGTAACCCTCCCTGTTACGCAATTTAGTATCGCATTTCTTCTTTACAACCCCTGCCACCTCCCCTCCCCCCTCGTCCTGGCCTTCTGCCCCGGCCCGCACGCGATCTTTAATACCGTAAACAACATTTGATACATGACGGAGTAAAGTGCATAGCACATGTACATTGTACAGCAATACATTTATACAGTGAGTGAGTACGGTTAATAAATTCGCCGCTGCACCGTGCTTATCTCAACCATCTCAACCTTATCTCAACCTTAACCATCTCTCCAAGCTGTATCCCCTGGTTTATACTTTTGTCCACACTATTTCCTTCCACCTCATGACCCTCCCTGTTAGTGTTACGGAATTAAGTATCGCATTTCTTCATTACCCCCTGCCTCCCAAATTTTATTACTTCATGGCCTCCCCTCGCCCCGCCCGCCCCGTGCTTATCTAAACCTTCAAGGTCTAAATTAACCAACTCCCGTGGAGTGTTTCAGTAACTCCCTGCCTCCCAAACGTCATTACTTCATGGCCTCCCTCGCCCCGCCCGCCCTCCCCCTGTCGTCTCTCGCCCGCCGTCCCCGCCCCTACCGCCGTTCCCGCCCGCCGTCCCCGCCTCTACCGCCGTTCTCGCCCGCACCGTGCTTATACACCTTCAAGACCTAAATTAATCAACTCCAGACTGTAGCGCACCGTATTTCTTTAATATTTTTCCGCCCGCGTGGGTGCGTCGGGGTGTAGGCGTGTGAGCGTTTATTTTACATGGCGCACTACGCCGCGTTATGTGTTACACGCTCGACTGCATGGTTGCAGTACGCACAGAAAAATAAAACATGGCCCGTAAACAGTCCGACTGAAAAGGCCCTAAATTGTACTCCTTTTGCTCATATCTCGGTCAATTCTACGGTTTTCAGCCATTTATAGCTTACTAGCGGGACGCCCGTCCTTCGGACGGGCTCTCCCGCTAGGGAGTAGGGCCTACCAGATAGAACACCTACAAAATGAAACAACACATAAGTGTTGGCAAATTTATGACGAAACACATAGGAATAGAACAATATTTAAAACATTTTTGTTTTAATTCAAAAGTTTTCAAATTTCAATTAAAAGACCACCGCCCGCCCATGCATATTTCAACTCCAAGGCCTAAACCTTAACCATCTCCCGTAGCCCACCAGTCACTTCCCCGCCCTGCCCCGCCCACCCGCCCCCGCCCGTGGCATATCCGTTACGCAATTTAACATCACATTTCTTCATTAACCCCCTGCCACATTACATCATTACACCCCCCACCCCCATTCGTCACCGCCCCCGCCCCGCCCGTGGCATATCTCAACCCAAGGCCTAAAATTCCCCGCCCCGCGGCTTATCTCAACGCCAAGGCCTAACCTTAACCATCTCCCGTAGCGCGGCGTATTTCTCCAATATTTGTCCGCCAGCGTGTCGCATACAGTATCAAATCCCACATCTGACACCATGTTACGTAATTTAGATTCACCATATCATGTTTTGTTTTATCAGATACCACATTATTTCGTTACCTTATGACCCGCTGCCTTCCCCCCCCCCCCCCCCCCCGCCCGCCCTGCCGTCTCCGCCCCAGCCCCGTGGCTTATCTCAACCCCAAGGCCTAAACCATAACCAACCCTGTGTGGCGCAGCGTATTTCTACCATATTTCTACCATATTTACCCGCCCGCGTGTGTAGGGGTGCGTGAGTGTAGTGCGTGTGCGCGTTTATTTTGCATGGCGCACTGCGACGCGTTATGTGCTACGCGCAGACTGCATGGTTACAGTGTACGCAGAGAAAAACAAACATGGCCCGTAGAAATAGTCTCAAAAGCCGGGCTGAAAAGGCCCTAAATTGGACATCATTTTGCTCATATCTCGGTCAATTCTGTACGGTTTTCGGCCATTTATAGCTTATAACCCGTGTCAGGTCACCATCTATAGTCGATTCGCAGACATTGGCCGATTTTAGCGATTTACCATTTCAGTAAATAGGTAACAGAAGCAAAAGAGGGGGAGGCACTTGAATTTAATCGTAATATTTATTTATTTATTTATTTATTTTATTTATTTATTTATTCGGACATACACTTTCAGAACAGTGGCATCCGCCAACTTGGCGAATGCGTCCATACAATACAATATGAAAAAGAGGTAAAATTATATACAAACAATATACAAACTTATAAATGGCAAAAAGAATCCTATAGAGCTAATAATAGCGGTTCGTGCAGCCCATGTACGTTTCAAATATGACTTACAAAACACATCAAATATTGGAAGTAAGGGAAAGTCATCACTTACAGAGAGAGTTTCATCAGAAAATCCTAGCATAAAACACATTTTAATAGTTAGATTGCTAGCAATAAATATACTCCAGAAAGGTTCGAGATCATTAGATAAGAGTTTAATCTCTAATTTTCGATACTCATCGACTCTAATGTCATTAAGAGCAGAACATAAAAATAAGAAGTGTTTAAGATCCTCTGTCTCTTTATTACAAAGAGGACATATTACAAAGAGGACATATTACAAATATGCAAGGTTAATACCGTGTCTTTGTGTGCATGTACTACTGTGATTGTAGTCACCACTATGTACCTAGTGACAGGGAACTTGCGGTTGGATTATCGGTATATATAACGATAAAGAAATGTATTGTTATTCAGATAAATTGATAAAGGTATTCAGGTAGTCTCAATGCCATAAATAACGTTTATAATCCGTATCTTGGTTGATATAACTGTTTTCCCATTGAATTAGGACAAATGGTTTTGTACCTAGGTATATAAAAAAAATGATTATTGAATTATTTTCCAGTGTTTTCTCGCAAATAAATACGTAGAACTGTTATTTTAATTTTAATGTTTCCTTTATTCCACGTGCATAATAAAAACGGAAAATAATAAAAAGTATCCACTAAATTATGAATAGGTAAAATGACATACATAATATTTTTCTTTCGAAACCTGTATACGGTCGATGATGGTCGATTTGTTTTTATTGTGGTAACCGCTTCCAAAGAGATACACATTTGAAGCTGCTGGATTAAGTTTGTGGTTGTCGTGATTGTAAAGCTATAGATATGATCAGCCCTATTCATAAAACCACACTATCATGAATAGCATTTTATTATGGAGCGCAAATAATCATGATAATAACATCTATAAAAGTACCGCTGTTTCATCATTGGTCAAAATGGGTTCCTCTAACGCCCAATGGACGAGGTCCAAAATCGATACCGATGCGCCAGAGTTTATGAATCTACTATAGTATCAGTGAAATATTCACGGCTTTAAAATGCAAAATGAGAAAGCCTTTTCAGGTGACACACATACATACATACATGCATACATACACAACATACGGCAAATTATCTTACTACTAGCGGGACGCCCGTCCTTCGGACGGGCTCTCCCGCTAGGGAGTAGGGCCTACCAGATAGAACACCTACAAAATGTAACAACACATAAGTGTTGGCAAATTTACGACAAAACACATAGGAATAAAACAAAATTTAAAACATTTTTGTTTTATTTCAAAAGTTTTCAAATTTCAATTAAAAGACCCCCGCCCGCCCACGCCCCGTGACATATTTTAACTCCAAGACCTAAACCTTAACCATCTCCCGTAGCCCACCAGTCACTCCCTCGCCCTGCCCCGCCCCGCCTCGCCCGCCCCCGCCCGCCCCCGCCCGTGGCATATCCGTTACGCAATTTAGCATCACATTTCTTCATTAACCCCCTGCCTCTCAAGCCACATTACATCATTACACCCCCCCCCCCATTCGTCACCGCCCCGCCCCGCCCGTGGCATATCTCAACCCAAGGCCTAAAGTTCCCCGCCCAGCGGCTTATCTCAACGCCAAGGCCTAACCTTAACCATCTCCCGTAGCGCGGCGTATTTCTCCAATATTTGTCCGCCACCGTGTCGCATACAGTATCAAATCCCACATCTGACACCATGTTACATAATTTAGATTCACCATATCATGTTTTGTTTTATCAGAAACCACATTATTTCGTTACCTTATGACCCGCTGCCGCCCCCCCCCCCCACACCGCCCGCCCTGCCATCCCCGCCCACGCCACGTGGCTTATCTCAACCCCAATGCCTAAACCATAACCAACCCCGTGTGGCGCAGCGTATTTCTCCAATATTTACCCGCCCGCGTGTGTAGGGGTGCGTGGGTGTAGTGTGTGTGCGAGTATGGCGCACTGCGACGCGTTATGTGCTACGCGCCGACTGCATGGTTACAGTGTACGCAGAGAAAAACAAACAAGGCCCGTAGAAATAGTCTCAAAAGCCGGGCTGAAAAGGCCCTAAATTTGACTCCTTTTTGCTCATATCTCGGTCAATTCTGTACGGTTTTCGGCCATTCATAGCTTATAACCCGTGTCAGGTCATCACCTAGTATCAGTGAAATATTCACGGCTTTAAAATGCAAAATTAGAAAGCCTTTTCAGGATACACACATACATACACATATACAACATACGGCAAATTATAGTAAGACTAGCGGGACGCCCGTTCTTCGAACGGGCTCCCGCTAGTAAGTAGCGCCTACCAGATAGAACACCTACAAAATGAAATAACACATACAGTTCCTATACGATTATTTATCGCGAAATTGGTAATAATTCATTTATGAGTTAAAATATAATGTATAGGCCTAGGTCTGTTTCCTTAACTGAAATTTAATGCTTCCCGTCACTACCCCAAGCTATATCCTATGGTTTTTACTTTTAAGGAACCATACTATTTCATTCCACCTCGTGACCCTCTACACAATTTAGTGTCACATTTCTTCATGAACCCCCTGCCACCAAAACCACATTACTTCATTACCCCCCCCCCCCCCCCCCGTCCCCGCCCCCACCCGCCTCGTGCTTATCTCAACCCTCCACCTCGTGACCCTCCCTGTTATAGTGTTACGCAATTTAGTATCGCATTTGTTCATTTACCCTTTGCCTCCCATCGCTCCCGCCCCGCCGCCCCCAGCTGTCCCACCCCTCCCCTGACCCGCCGTCGTTCCCGCCCACCCTGCCGTCCCCGCCCCGTCCCCGTCTCCGCCCTGCCCCGTGGCTTATCTCAAGGCCTAAACCGTGACCAACTCCGTGGCGCAGCGTATTTCTCCAATATTTGCCCGCCCGCGTGTGTAGGGGTGCGTGGGTGTAGTGCGTGTGCGCGTTTATTTTGCATGGCGCACTGCGACGCGTAGTGTTACGCGCGCCGACTGCATGGTTACAGTGTACGCATAGAGAAAAAACAAACATGGCCCGTAGAAATAGTCTCAAAAGCCGGGCTGAAAAAGCCTTTGATTTCCCGCTTTTGCTCATATCTCGGTCAATTCTGTACGGTTTTCAGCCATTTATAGCTTATAACACTCACATAATCATCTTTTATCAGTGCAAAGTTCACGGCGTTTAGTTGCAAACTGAGAGAGCCTTTTATGGATACATACATATACGAGTATTTTATTAATATTTCTGCAAAAACAGTGGTCACCACAAATTGCTCACGGAGCAGGCGGTAAACCAAACAATATTAATTTTACACTAAGAGAAACACTCATGAAGAGCAATATAATCAATCAAAATAATATATAAACTACATGGATACAAGGAATGTTGTGGGAGCAAAGCCATCGCTATACGCGCAAATGGATGCAAAATGAAATGGCCTTTTAACGCGCAGTAGCATCCTCACGTGCTCGTTGACGCTGTTGCCAAACTAATTTGGAGCCTATGGCAGCACTTATGCTCAGGTATTTGGCGATGGCTTTGCTCTTGCGGGAGCTAATCCCAAGCATTTTGAGCCCGGGAACCACTTTATTGTGGACGCACCCTGTTGAACCAATAATTATGACTATTATTTTACAAGTATAGTTTGTATCAACTGTGATGAGTTCGGAAAGTGGTTGGTAATATTCAAATTTGGTATGGTAACATTGGTCCAGGAAAGCATCAAATGGCGTGGAAATTTCAACAATAAAAGCCTTTTTGTTTCGGTCGTCAAGTATGAGAATGTCAGGTTTACGATGTTCAATGCTTGTGTACAAATCATGATTATTACTACATGTATGGACCATAGTACCAGTGATAAGTTTGTTGACGTGGGTATATACATCTGTACGGATTTTCTTGAGTTCTTGATTGATATGGTTGACTATTCTATCATGTCTTTTTATATACATGCCATGAAAACGCATGCATCCATTCAGAATGTGTGAAGCTGTGTCAAATTGATTATTACAGAGATTGCATGATTTTGGGTATGAGTTTGGGTAATAGCGATGTAATAATGAATTACATTCAAGTAATTGTAAACGGGTTTTAAGGATGAATTTGACGAGATTGTCTTGAATGACCTACATACATACACCCCTACATACACACATACATAGTCACAACATACGGTGAATTATAGTAAGACTAGCGAGACGCCCGTCCTTGGGACGGGCTCTCCCGCTAGGGAGTAGGGCCTACCAGATAGAACACCTACAAAATGTATACCGAAACACATAGGAATAGACCAATATTTAAAACATTTTTTTGTTTTAAATCAAAAGGTTTTGTTTTAATTCAAAAGTTTTCAAATTTCAATTAAAAAATTGAAAAAGACCCGCCCACCCACGCCCCGTGGCATATTTCAACTCCACGGCCTAAACCTTAACCATCTCCCGTACCCCATCCGTCACTTCCCCGCCCGCCCCCGCCCCGTGGCATATCCGTTACGCAATTTAGCATTTCTTCATTAACCCCCTGCCTCCCAAACCACATTTCTTCATAGACCCCCCCCTCGCCCCCGCCCGCCGCCCCAGCCGTCCCCGTCCCCGACCCGCCGCCGTTCCGCCCCAGCCCGCCCTGCCCTCCCCGCCCGTCCCCGTCTCCGCCCCCGTCCCGTGGCTTATCTCAACCCAAGGCCTAAACCGTAACCAACTCCCGTGGCGAAGCGTATTTCTCCAATAACCATCTCCCGTAGCCCACCAGTCACCAGTATTTTGCATGGCGCACTGCGACGCGTTATGTGCTACGCGCCGTCTGCATGGTTATAGTGTACGCAGAGAAAAACAAACATGGCCCGTAGAAATAGTCTCAAAAGCCGGGCTGAAAAGGCCCTAAATTTGACTCCTTTTTGCTCATACCTCGGTCAATTCTGTACGGTTTTCAGCCATTTATAGCTTATAACCCATGTCAGGTCATCATCTAGTATCAGTGAAATATTCACGGCTTTAAAATGCAAAATGAGAACCCAACCCAACCCCCCCCCCCCCCCCCCCCCGCCCGCCCTGCCGTCCCCCGCCCCGTCCCCGCGTCTCCGCCCCCGCCCGTGGCTTATCTCAACCCCAAGGCCTAAACCATAACCAACCCCGTGTGGCGCAGCGTATTTCTCCAATATTTACCCGCCCGCGTGTGTAGGGGTGCGTGGGTGTAGTGCGTGTGCGCGTTTTTTGCATGGCGCACTGCGACGCGTTATGTGCTACGCGCCGTCTGCATGGTTACAGTGTACGCAGAGAAAAACAAACATGGCCCGTAGAAATAGTCTCAAAAGCCGGGCTGAAAAGGCCCTAAATTTGACTCCTTTTTGCTCATATCCTCGGTCAATTCTGTACGGTTTTCGGCCATTTATAGCTTATAACCCGTGTCAGGTCATCATCTAGTTTCAGTGCAATATTCATGGCTTTAAGATGCAAAATGAGAAAGCCTTTTCAGGATACACACATACATACATCTATACAACATACGGCAAATTATAGTAAGACTAGCGGAACGCCCATCCTTCGGACGGGCTCTCCCGCTAGGGAGTAGGGCCTACCAGATAGAACACCTACAAATGAAACAACACATAAGTGTTGGAAAATTTATAACGAAACACATAGGAATAGAACAATATTTAAAACATTTTTGTTTTAATTCAAAGTTTTCAAATTTCAATTAAAAGACCCCCGCCCGCCCACGCCCCGTGACATATTTTAAATCCAAGGCCTAAACCTTAACCATCTCCCGTCCCCCAACCGTCACCATCCCGCCCCGCCCGTGGCATATCCGTTACGCAATTTAGCATCACATTTCTTCATTAACCCCCTGCCTCCCAAACCACATTACATCATTAGGCCTACACACACAACCCCCATTCGTCACCGCCCCCGCCCCGTGGCATATCTCAACCCCAAAGGCCTAAAGTTCCCTGCCCGCGGCTTATCTCAACGCCATAGGCCTCACCTTAACCAATTTTTGTCCGCCCGCGTGTCACATACAGTGTCAAATCCCACATCTGACACCATGTTACGTAATTTAGATTCACCATATCATGTTTTGTTATCTCAACCCCAAGGCCTACCATAACCAACCCTGTGTGGCGCAGCGTATTTCATGAGCCATGAAAAATAAACTCGCACACGCACTACACCCACGCACTACACCCACGCACCCCTACACACGCGGGCGGGCAAATATTGGAGAAATACGCTGCGCCACGGGAATTGGTTACGGTTTAGGCCTTGGAGTTGAGATAAGCCACGGGCGGGGGCGGAGGCGGGGAACAGGGAGGAGCGGGGACGGCTGGGGGCGGCGGGCGAGGGGGGCTAACAAAGAAATGTGGTTTGGTAGGCACGGCATTGGGGGTTGCGATTTGCCACGGGCGGGCGGGGCGGGGGCGGTGGCGAATTATGGGGGCCGTGTGTAATGATTATGTGTTTTGAGAGGCTAAATTGCGTAAGGGAGCAGTTCCATTTATACGCGATAAATTTATCGCGACTGTATCGGGGCCTGATATGTTTTGGACCCGATGTGTTTCAATTTGATTCGCGATAAAATAGTCATCAGGCCCCGATAAAATAGACATCGGGGCCCGATACGAGGCCTCTGCCATACCATGGGGTATGTTTAGCAAATAGAGCGGGACATTGTTTAGCAAATACACGAGGATAATACAATTTACGTTAAGCATCCATAATCAATAACATTATCTCTAAAAACATGAAATGCTGAATTTGTACCTTACAACTAGAATAAATAACCCGAAGCTCTATTTACATACCGACCACTTATCTTTCGTTATATTTAAACAAGCGGTAATACGCTACTCGATAAATAATCCTTTGCTACTCGCAACTGTTCGCGATAAAAATCTCATCGGGGCCTCATAAAAAACTCATCGGGGCCCGGTACATTCTCGCAATTTTTATCGCGTACAAATGGAACTGTTCCCTAACGGATATGCCACGGAGCGGGGTTGGGGGCGAGGGAAGGGCGGGGGAGTGACTGGTGGGGTACGGGATATGGTTAAGGTTTAGGCCTTGGAGTTGAAATATGCCACGGGCGTGGGCGGGCGGGGGGTCTTTTTAAATTTGTTAATTGAAATTTGACTATAAGAAAATCAAACATTTTGAAACAATATTTCAACAAAATTCAAAATTGACTTTTAAAATGTAGTCCAAGCTGTTTGCAGTTCAGGGATGCAGAGTCAACTATGTGTCTCTTTTGACCCCAAAAATATAACATAGGTGTAATAAACTTTAAAACTGTAATGGGAGAAGTGAAGTTGCAAGATTATTAAAAATAGCACAAAAGATGATAGCTATTAATTAACAATAGAGTATATTCCATAGGTATATTGAGAACTTTTAATGGTCTATGCAATAGTAAATGAAATATATGTAAATATTGCACTAATTGTAAAATGGATTAATGACCAATTCAAAAGAATAGATTTGATGAGACATTGACTTGAATATCAATGTTCTGCTGGCTTTGTAGACAATTGAGAATTGAGATTATGAATCATGCCTTAAAGGGGCATTGAAAGATACGTGCATTGAGAGATACGTATGGGAGTGCGCCCTCAATTATCCTGGAAATCACTTGTTTTTGCATCAAAGTACTAACTACCATCTGAAACAGTTTACCAACATTCGCCGTTTATCATATAAAATGTCATGATCGGCTTAGTTTCGATATGATGATATCGAAACTAGGTGCTAAATTCGGAAGTTATGCAATCGTTTTACATGCATACTTTCGCGGCAAATCTCAACCCGTAAGTGCCGTTATTTGCTTAATTGGCTTGAAGGGGATGTGGCGGAATTGTATGACATTTTGGATTTGGGCTATGTTGATGATTATCTTTACGTTATTTGCTCATTTAGTATAACGATACATCTCTCAATGCCCCTTTAAGCAGGGCAGTGGCATGCTTCAATCTCATCACATCACTGGCAGTCTGCTGTCACCATCACTTATCAAACTGCTTTGTACATTTCACAGACATAAATTATGCTAATGAGCTCATTAAATGACGTCACTCACATCATCGATATTTTCGTAACGCCAAAATTGTAGGGTTGAAATTCTAGGTCGAGTAAAATGATGTGCTTATTTGTTGTCTGTGAGCTTTTGTGAATTTTTTCCCGTATTGGAGTATTTTTTTATTGAAAATAGACAGTTCAAATTAAACGTTGGTTCCAAGTTCAACTGACAGCACATGTATTTAAGTCGACAGCAACTGCAATATGCAGGCAACATTTGAGAAAAAACGATGCCCGACTTTGCAAGAAAGTGTACGGGGAAGTGTACGGGTGAACATGACAAACCAAAACAGTCTAGTAAGTAACCGCCGCCGTGGCGCAATTGATAAGCGCAAAATATTGAACAAAAAAACCTTTTCTGATACAAGGTTACTTTTAACCTATTTCATTTATTTTTACTCAGAGGCCAAGTGTACTACCTGAAATGACCACTAGAGCATTTGGTATTGTGTGTCAATAGTAGGACCCAGTCAAAATTAAAAACTGTAAAAGTGCAAATGTTCGCACTACATACATTTTCACGCTTTTTGCACTCGAATGAGCTACGGCAAAAATAATAACATACTAATATATTTATTTTGCATATAGGTTTATATAATAAGCAACAAATCACACATTTAAAAGCACGCAAAACAATTCAAAATCGAGAAAACTGCAAAAAATAAATTACAATTTATAATTTACCACTTTTACAGTATAGAAATGAACCCGCATAACCTAAGACTTTTCAAAAGATAATGATATGATTTAAAATGCAAAGCTTAAAAAAAATGGTATCTTATAAATGCAAGATCAAAATGGATAATCTGTCCATGTATGCGATGGCAGACCGCATTGCAAGTACATGTATTGCATATGTATAAGTGGTAATTTCAATTTCATTTTCTGGAATATGGAGTACATGTATATGTACTAGTTTCTGAAATAACATTCATAATTTGATCAAACGTTGGCTAAAGATTCAAGAGTGAAATGTTGGGAGTACATGTATGTACTCGTTTCTGAAATAACATTCATGATTTGATCAAACGTTGGCTAAAGATTCAAGAGTGAAATGTTTTCTAGTTTCTGAAATAACATTCATGATTTGATCAAACGTTGGCTAAAGATTCAAGAGTGAAATGTTTTCTCGTTTCTGAAATAACATTCATGATTTAATCAAACGTCCGCTAAAGATTCAAGAGTGAAATGTTTTCTGTGCAATTGTCATTCACCATTATCTGTTTGTTAATTAACCCCCTGAGAACTACCGGCCGATTGGTTGAAATTTAGAATGTGTCAAATATTGTGCCAATCAGAGACATCATTAGAATAATTACAATTTTCAAAAATATTAGCATAAAATATTCATAAGCAAAACTGTAATTGGTCATCAAAATAATTATATCATGTAATTGACCAATGGGAATTATTGTACGAAAGACAGGTAGTGCCCAGGGGGTTAAGTGTAAGTTTGTTATGATTTGCATTCTAGATTCTAATCTTAAATGGAAACAGATGGGTGTGAAACGCAATTCTATGCCCAAAATATTTTTGGGCTGGTTGAAAATCGGCAAAATATACATATTTGTTTGATCTTCAAGTCATCTTCAAGTGAAAATAAGAAGGAAAGAAAAGAAAGTAAAAAATCCTGACAGACTGACCCAACCCAAGAGGTCCGTTTGCCCATACAATGGTGTGGTTTTTTCGTCGGCTTATCTAAAAGCGATGTGACCCCATTCTTATGAATGTGCTGGTATTCAGCCATTTTGAAATTGGACTGATAAAATGCATCAAGTGCTTGATGTTATAAAGTGCATCATACAGTTAAAACAAAGCATTTTATTCTATCGAGTAGTTGATGCATGACCTCATCCCTCTGAATAACTTTCTTGGTTATCTCAGATCTGCATAATGGGTATTCAAAACGTAACTAATTATAAGCTATAACTTTTAAGAATTTGAAACTAACTTATAACAACAAGCTGTGACTTATAAAACAAATATTGTATAGTATAACTTTCATGTAATGACTTACATAAATTGTAACTAAGTTATAAGTTATAAAAGCAAATGATAACTTACAATATGTACATCTTGTTTATAACATACGTTTTTAGCTTTTGACTTATAACAAGTTATAATTTGTAACTTATAAAAACAAACTCTGTCAAATGGATATGTGTGTGTAAGATATGTCACATAAAGACAATTTAACAGTGAAAATGTTTGAAAACCTTGTTCTGAATTTTTTTGAAAATTTCTAATATTATTGAGAATTCACCAAAATGTTCACGACAATTTTGAAGAAAAAAGCCCCCTGACCGACTGAGCCTACCCTACCCAACCGTTTGGCAATTAAACAGAGGTTGGGTTTTTGTGTTCGCCTTATGTACTACACACTAAATAACAAAATGGCATTATCAGGTCATTTCTTTTGTTTAAAGAAACATTTGCTACTGGGGTTGATTATCTTACTTCAATAATAACAATGCAATGTTTTTTTGAAAAATTGTTTAGAGCTACATAGAGTAGATTCACCGAAAGTGGCAGATCAGAAGGGCATTCGGTACAGATAACTGATCCACTAATGATAAATCATGAATATTTAGTTGTTATAATTGTAAATTTGTAGTGTGTCATTTGCCATTCATCCCAATATACAGCCTTATGTACAAGTAAAGGTTGAACTAATTTGGATGTCATTCACTAGTTTGTTTTGAATGAGGAGGGTTGTGAGTCCGAACCTTGTCGCAAATACGTTTGTTTCCCCTTTAAAATGTCAGCTAATCTAAAACATGGGATCTCTCTATATCGAGGGTTTGGAGCCACAAGGACCTATCTACAATGGCTGCCATGTATATGGTTGCATTTTCACAAAGGTGCATCTTATAGAACCAGAGGTGTATAACACGTGGCAGCTATTTCAGATAGCGACTTTTCATATCACTAGGTATCTCAACAAAAAGACCATATTTGCAATTATAGCTGCTCCAAGTTATATTTAGTGTATACCAATTGCTCAGCATATAACCATCCCCATATAAAACAACTGGCAGCTATATTACAGATAGAGCCTTGTAGCATTACCCTCGATATGTTGAAATTTCATCTTACTAATATAATATGTCTCTTTGGATGAATCTTTTATTATAACTTATCATTTCTGTAACTTGGGAGTAGCTTGGTGAATGATGTACTATAAGTGTTTTTGTTTTTGTTGTATATTATATTCACTGGTATCAATTATAATAAAAAGGTCATATAATTTGAAATCATATTGTTTGTGTCTGTGTATATTGATTGATCTCATTACAATATGCAAATTTCATATTATAGTTTAATCAGTTCCAAATTGGCGAGAAATATTTGTTTTTTATGTCTCCGCGTGCAAATATAATTATAGCTGCAAGCACATGATACACAGTGCACTTGTTGCTTTCCACTGATCAGACTATGGTACTTTGTAGGGCTCATGAACTGGTTTTGAAAAATATTACCCACTTGTAAAGATTTACAAATTTATTCGAAATTTACAAATTTATTCTCTTATTTATTTTTATTTACATGTATGTTCAAAAATATTTGAACATTACATTTTTCTTCACAATTCATGATTTTGGAATATTGTGTCCTTTGGATATAAGGCTGACCAGTATCTAAAAAAACTCATCACAAAAAGTATTGCGACACTTTAAAATGAGCCAAGCAAATCACCCAGATCATAATTTTGTTCTGCGTATTTTGACACATCGATTGTTGAGATACGAAGTTGTGGAGCGGAGTTATTGTCATTTCAATGGTCGTAGGTCCAGTTTCAAAAGTGACAATCGTCCCTACATGTATAGAAGCAGGTTTGCATTATTGTTTTGATGAGGATACGCCGTAGCCCTTCCAATGCTGCGTCAGGTTTGATGGAGTTATTCTCTAGGGATGATTGTCACTTCAAACTGGACCTACGACCATTGAAATGACAATAACTCCGCTCCGCAATATCGTATCTCAACAATCGAGGTGTCAAAATATGCAGAACAAAATTATGCACTTGGTTATTTGCTTCGATTAATGCATACCTTTTCGTGCCGTTATATATTGGATCATTTCTAAGTGTTTCGATACTTTTTGTGAGCAGTTTATATAAAAGTATACATTTTTGGTCTATTTTGACCAGAAGTGTTGATTTTTTTTGAGAAAATCATAAAAAATCCCTTTTTGACCCCAAAAAAGTTAACAAAGCTAACAAAAATAATTTTGAGTAAAAAAAGTGACAAAAAATGAAAAAAATACTTTTTTGGCGCTTTTTGGTCAAAATGTCAAAAAATATTTGGTGATTTTCTCAAAAAAAAATCATCATTTTTGGTCAAAATTGACGCAAAAATTGGATTCTCTGGTCCATTTCCTTTCCAAAAATGTATACTTTTATATGCATTTGATTAATAGTTCAATAATTAGAGTCACTCACAAAATTCAAAAAATCAAGTCAAACAAAGTTTTTTTAAAGATCGTACCCGTTAGTCGATATTTTACTCGTTTAAAGGGTCACATTTGGCAGGAAAACATCACAAAACCTTATTTTATGGAATGTCTGGAAAATCTGTGGTCACGCATGGTTAGTTGACTGCCCCCCCCCCCCCCCGGATTTCCCACTTCAGATTGTACGAGAGCATCAATTATGCAAAAAAAATCACATCATAACAATGAATATGTGGTATGTAAATAGATAACATTACAGAAACGCTAAATTTCAACCTACGAAACTTAGCTTGAAATAAAATGTTATCTTCCGAAGATGCGGCAGCGCCCAGATGCGTAGCTAGCGGGTGGCATACTAGGGGGGGGGGGGGGGGGACAATGTCCATGCACATCTTGAGCGTCAATCGTTTCTTGAAAATACTTTCATCTGTTGATTAGAGCGCCGTGATAATCTACATATATTTTTATTTATTCGGAAAACACTTTCAAGACAGGGATATGTACAAAAACACTGATATAAAACCAGAAAAAAATCCCAAATCAGCAATAAATAGTTTAAAGTGTTGACAGAAAGAAGTCGAAGGTCGTGTAGGAGTCATTAGAGGTCAATCTGTGTACACACCCCATGTTACCCATAAGATTATTGTCACCAAGCTTGTTTGTAATGACCTTTGACCCCTTTCTGTCAAAACTTTAAAACTATTTATTGCTGTTTTGGGAATAACGCAATCCGAGGATCAATCAATGGCGGTCAATCTGAGGCTACATTCATAGGGATTTTCAAATTTATAATGATAGCTAACAGCTTTTTGAACCGCTACGTTCAAAATGTTATAGGTTACGTTTGGGACATGATTCATAATCAATTGATAAACAAATAATCGCAGCTTTTACAATGTATGCTTATAATTATTTGTTCGAACAACGTCGTCGGAGATGACTCAATAGTTTTATAACTTCTTGTTTATGTTTCCGATTGGTATAAGAATACACAAATGCATTGGCGCCACTATTTGAAACCGCAAAAATATAAACTATGGTCAGAGTCGTGCTCTTTACATTATCATACGTCATTGCGTACATACTGGATGAGATGAACGGCAGCCAAGCTATATAGTACGCTGAGGTCACCAACATGGCGGTTTTTAACGCTCGAAATGACCGAGTTTGTCTGCTGGGGTTTGTTGCGGGATTTGGATGAACAGACGACATGTTGGAAACCGTGATTACAACGCTTCTATGGACAGGAACAAGAGCGGCTGCAATCCTGGAACGTTGTTTTTTTGCAACAAGGTATAGTTTCAGATACATGACCCACAGAGTTGAAAACGGAAGCAAGAACGAAAGGTTAAATGTCAATGACTTATGAAACGGTAGTTCAGAGGTCATCTTATTCACATCTAAGGAGCACACTCCTAAATATTTGAAGTATATTAATACATCAAAAGGTTCATTAGCGGTAGTCAATGGGAAGAACGGGATGATATACAAAGGTAATAAAATCAACGACAAAGTGGCCTTTTTCTTCCCAAATGCCATGTAGCGATACGGAAACATTATGGCGACGAATCTGTCCGCGCTTAAGAAAATTACCAAAAGCTGGGATAATCCCAACAATACACTAACAATGAATCCAGACATTTTGCAAAAGACTTCTCCGTACGGATGTTGGTCGGAATTGAGTGGCACGTTGAGCAACCCCAATAAGAAGGTGATACCAACGAGCAAATCTACCCACGCAAGAGTTTGCAGATACACTTTTGTTGCTTCTGAAATCTGTAGTCGTGGTAAAACAACAACGTTCAAAATGTTTCCTCCAATGGTTAAGACTGCAATGGCGAACTGTATGGTGGTACCGAAAACGATACCTATGACATCAGTTTCAGTCTCATTAGAACCAGTGTTGTTGTTGGTGATGTTTTGTAAGCTTTCTCCTGTAGCTGATGACATTGCATTCGTAACTCTACTAACAAGTGTGGAAGTCTGTATTGCCACGAGACAGAATGCCTGCAGCAGAACTAATAAAGGGTGCGCTGCGCTGATGATGGGCGTGTGATATAATTGTCCTTCTAATCGACTCTGTCTTGGCTCTGGATTATGGTCCTGAACATGTCCTGTAATTACCATCGGATTACTCTGCTATTTCATAAACCAACGAAAAGCTGCACCGATGATGGGCGTATAATGTCATTCTGACGCTGCTACTTATGTAGATCTGGTGGACTGTTAAAAAGTGTTATTTATGGGCCGTATACGATGATGACTCCTATCTTCTCATATGAATCCGTATGGTAGCGAATAAACCAACGAAAACCGTGCCGACAAAGTGAGTCCAGCTTAACTGATTGATGGAGAGCGAAGTCCTTCTAGAACTTCAAAGATGATGTTTTGTCTAAGTTGAGTCATATTACTCGTACCATGGTTGAGTATAGTCCTGGATGTAAAGGTACCGGCAATGGCTTCAGTAAAGTTTTCAGCAGCGCATTATCTCAGGGCTAATGACCTGTAATAACCAATAGAAAGAATTCCTTAGTAACGAAGACTGATAAAAGCGTACTAATGAACACTACGTGATTGGTGGTGGGCGAAGATTGTTCTTTGCTCAAACGATACAGAGAACTCCTTTGGAGTATTAAACCAAAGAAAACTGAACGCAGTGTTCTGAAAATGTCGTGATGGTGAGCGAATTGTTTTTATCCTCTTTACAACAGCTTGATAGTGTATGGTTATTGATAATTAACATGACTACGTTCCTGGATTAAACAACTAAAGGTTGACATTACCGTTGCAATGTATCATTTTTCAACAATATCATCATAATCATCCAATAACTTGTTGTGTCTGCAGTTCTGCTGTCAGATTGAAACATCATAAAATACTGGAATTTATGAAAGCATCAACTCTTCATTTGGAGCTTCCCCCTAATCCTCGCGGAAGAACGATACGGTACTTTTCAGTGATCTCGTTGTGGACTGATTTTGATACTATAGTAAGTTATTATTACTATTTGATGGTCTGTTCGTCAAGGGTAGAATTCCATAGGCGTTGCGTAATCATTTCTTAATGACTGACGGTGAGACATGAGAGACAGAAAACAACATAGGCCTACATGTATATCTTGAGTTTAGAGTTGACCTTTTCTAAAGCCTACATTATAATGAATGACACATGATCACACGTCCCACCGATAGGTCTCTGGCTATTCTTAGAATGTTTATTCCAATTTCCAAGTGCTATTGTAAGGATTTTACAGATCGATGACCATTGAAATCTATGGACAAAAGAACGAGAAGATCCCTTCGATTTGGAAGGCTGATCGATACGTCATTATGCTCTTAAACTTGTAAGGCTAGTGTTGCCTATTCCTCGGCTTAGACGCCCACTTATGAATATGAGTGAGAGAGCACGGTATTTTTCCATTTCGTCCTTTCCCATTTTGTCCTCTCCTGATTGGTCCTTTCCCACTTTTTCCCCTACCACTTGGTCCTTATGTTATTTCATCCTTGTGCCATTTTATCCATATGCCATTTTGTCCTTTCCTATTTCATTTAATGCCATTTTGTCATTTGCCAATTGGTCCTCTCCTATTTCATCCTTTTCCATTTCGTCCTTTACCATTTCATCCTTTGCCATTTTGTCCTATTGCCAATTAGTCCTTTTCCATTTTATCCTCTACTATTTCGTCCTTTCCCATATCGTCCTATCCCATTTCGTCTTTTCCCATTTCGTCCTTTCCTATTTTATATTTTCCCATTTTGTCCTTTGCCATTTCGGCCTATCCCATTTCGTCCTATCCCATTTCGTTCTAAGTACCGTTTAATAAATACTACATGTAGTTATCACGGTAATGCAAAGGTTCATTATTGAAAGAGGGCGTTTGATGAACAAGCTTGAGTATGCAGACAATGCCGGACACAGATTAGTTCAACCTATTTTAGGGTTTAATATGCGTATCAGGTTATGATTTCGGATTACGTTTATCAAGCAAATGCGACAGACGAAAAGTTCAAAACATTATATTCACACATTGCTAGCTGATGTAAAGTGATGCATTTTTGGAATCATATTATTATAAATTCCAATAATATGGCCCTTCACAATAAATTGTGTGTTTCCGGTTACAAAGTTGAAAAATAGGAGGAGGCGACTTTTTTATTATTTATTATTTATTAATTTGGGGATTTTATTATTTGGGGACGGTTCAAATTAATATCGGCACCGCTAGTCAGTCTATTGACTGACAACAAAAGATACCGTATACACTGTCAAACAAAGGCTATACAATGCTGATTGTTACATACTCATGATCTGCAAGCATGAAGAGGTCACCGGTGGGGAATTAGATGGACCAAAATAGCTACCGATTGTTTTTAATAAACAAAATGTTGAAAAAAGGGACCCACGGACATACTAAACAAAATGAACGTACAATTAAAATAAGGGGTCATTTGATATACAAGATGGCATGTTTCTATGTTTCTGTAGGGTCTGTTCTACAGTAGACCTACTCCCGCCCCTGGGGTCGCATGTCACTTTGGTTCAACTAAGGTAACGTATTTAAACTGGTTTTTTTATGCATAGAAAATAAAAAGCTAGAAACTACAATGGCAAAGCACAAAATTCATTTAATATTCGGTTGTATGAGTTTTGGTCATTAGACAGTTTTCCTTCCTCCCCCCACCCCCCCCCCCCCCCCCCAATTCAGCAAAGTAGCAGTTTTCCTCCCATCACCCATCCTTCCCCCACCACTGGACCACCCCAATGATACCCACCCGTCCCCCACCACCACAACGTTGTGGCAAAGGACGAAATGGGAAAGGACTAAATGGCAATGAACAAAATGAGAAAGGACTAAATGGCAATGGACAAACTGGGAAAGGACGAAGTGGCAAAGGGCGAAATGGGATAGGACGAAATGCCAAAGGACGAATTAGAAAAGGACGAAATAGCACAAGGACGAAGTGGCAAAGGACAAAATGGGAAAGGACAAAATGGGAGAGGATGAAATAGTAAAGGACTAAATAGGAAAGGACCAATTGGCAAGAGGACCAAGTGGCACGAGGACGAAGGGGAATTTGGACGAAATGGGAAAGGATGAAATAGGAAAGGACGAAGTGGTAAAGGACCAATTGGGAGAGGATGAAATGGCAAGAGGACGAAATGGCAATAATTCGATATTAGGCCTATATAAGACCGAAATCCGTAACCCAATGAAAAACTTCTCATATTGATCATATTTTTACTTATCGACATGTTCAGTTGATTATTATTATGGTACCAAACCATGATATGAGTATCTTGACCCGTGGGGAAAATGTTGACGCTCTCTGTGTGGGCGTTTCTAAGCCATTTCAGACCTATATTTTCCTAACAATTCATGGCATTTTTTAATTGGTTTTTGCTGTAATGACCGCTGGAAATTGCATTTAGGTGGTCAAGAAGTGGTGTCGTGGCGTGTTCCTACCAAAGGGCCCCGGAGTTGTTTGTTTGGGTGCTCGCTGAGCATGCTGAGGGAATTACTCAGCAGTATAAACTTATGAAGTCTCACAAATTATTGTCCTTTATAATTATGATCTGACATTTTGCCCGTTATTTTGCTTTAATATAGATCCAAAGGTGGGTTTCCACCTTTGGTCCCCGGTGTTGGATATTGATTAGGGGGCCTACACCTAATGTGGCGTGGGGTTCGGGTCCGCTTAAGGGCCCCGAGATTGATTCTGACATTTCTCCCTGGCATTTTGCTTCAACAATTTTAGTAGTGCGCTATTCGCGCTATTTTGCGAATGATTATTATAGTTCATTCATCTTTAGTATATTACTAGATTTCGCGGTTTGTGGGTTGGGCGGTTCTCGGGTTGGAGGTTCAAGGGATGTGTACTCTTAACCTTAAAATCCAGTTATCACAGGTGCCCTTAATATTCCAGATACCCCATGATACAGGAACCCCATGTGGCCTTATATCCAGGTAGGCCACACCATGCACGTAATTATACTATTCATGTAATTCAGTATAATATGTGTAGGCCTAGGCCTAGCTAGGTTAGGGTTTTATAGTGGGGTATTATTTCAGAGGGTCTTTAGTCTTAGAGTCGGCGGAAGAAAAGGGGTTTATCGTCATGATCATCTGTGCCCAGTCTTGAGAACTGCGCGTGCAATATCTGTAAGTTATTTTTCTGCCTATTGACATTCATTTGTCCTCCAAGGCATGCCTAAACGTATAATGTATGTATTTAAACCACGCATGTTTGCGCACACCGATATCCATATGTAACATTCCCATTTATATAACAGACATCCCATGATTGGTTTAAGGGCCTATCCGAATTGCTAGTGTTAAACTACAACACTGCACATTTGCACTCTCACGGTCTGGGATTTATTCCCGGCGCATAGAGACTGATACCCCCCCCCCCCCCCCCCCCCCCCCATTTCACACTTTTCATCCTGATCATATGCATAGCTAGTTTAACAAAAACACGCCCGGGAGTTAAAGTTAATTGGAGTCCTCTTTCTATCCTGGCTGTATGATTGACTTCTTGTTCTCGTCTCCTCGTGCGGCGTTATGGTAGGTCTACTGAACGGTGGCGCGGAGACACTGTCCTTTTACCCGCCCCATAAGACCCACTTTGCGCCACGAACGCATACGCACCTTACGGTCCCTGCGCCATTACGCGTGCGCCGGCAATTGCATACGCCATGTTTTGTTTATACTCGCGCGCGTAGCAACAGTGTGAGTGTTTGTTGTTTACATATAGAAAAGTTCGTAAAAATATTTTATTTGGCGGTCGTATAGTCTTGTATAAATGCTTATCGCGATGCGATCTTTAAGGATAACAAACAGCCACATATACAGGAATGTAGCTATGTCCATAATGAAAATATTTTGGGTGAAGACCATATGTCATCTCTCACTCCGTAAGCCACAATTTGAGTCCAAATAGTAGCTTCCGGGGTTAAAGAATCAAAATTTCGGTAGTGGGCCGTGCGTGACACTTTCGTGACTGTGTGCGTGGCACTGGTTGCTACGTGGGGCGAAGATCCCTGCGCATAGCGATTGCACGGACAGATGGGCAGGAATCTACACTCGGAGTCATTGGACAGACAGAAACGCCACAAATAGTATTTAGATGCGCGCGATGTTCCTTTTAACAATGTTAGTAGTGCGTTATTCGCGCTGTTGTGCGAATGATTATTACACTTCATTCATCTTCCGAATGATTATTAAACTTCATTCATCTTTGAGACCTGACACGGATGTGCTATTCGCGCTATTGTGCGATGTTCCTCTCAACAATAGTGCGCTGTTCGCGCTATTGTGCGAATGTTTGTTAAACTTCATTAATCTTTGAGACTTAGGAAACGTGTCGTCTATATGGTTCTGATTTAAAACCATAGATATATACTGCTTACAGTGCAGGGCGATTCCTAATTTCGTCACAATCATGATTCGAGTGTGAATGTAGAGTGAAAATAAATTGTCGCGGTTAACATAAAGCTTTATTTTTACTCTAAAACCATGTTAGTAGAAACAACAATAACCATGATAACGGCAATTTCTAATGTTCATCTTGAATTCTGAAGTAAATTTTTAAACATTTAAAATTTTCAACACCACTTAATGTCCCTTTAAACCATGTTCCTTTACACCTATAGATATTTGTACCACGGAAATTCAAGTTTTCGGGCTCGTTGGGAGTATATTGGAGTTTACGGATTTATTTTCTATTCAAATCGACATAACTCAAAAACTATGTGACCAATATCAATGAGACTTTGAATATAAGTTTGAAACTAAATTTGCTTTAGGATATTTGAAAATAATGAACCAAAATGAGAAAACAAAGTTCATGTTTCTAAGGTAGCAACGTCACTAAATAGTTCCGGAGAAAAACCCGTGATACCTTTCACAACTGTATGTATAAATGCGCATGTTTCTTTGAACCATATCTCGGCTAATACTATAGTCCGAGTTAAGACTTGAAAATGGCACCAAATTAAAGCTAGGAATTTTGCCTGTTACCAGATGTGGATAAAATATGATGTCACCTTGTGTGGAATAAAAACCGAACACAGTACTACATGACCGTCACAGTGGCCAGCGCCAGGCCATGTTTTCATACACGCGATTGAAGCATTTTAACCAGTCGAGAGCAGTATTTTGTTTATTTGAACCAGCATAGGCCTAATTGTCTGATTTTCAGCCTATTTAAAGAATAGGTCTACATGAATACCTAAAAATAAATGAAATTACAGAAAATTTGACCGCGTAGTTTTATATTACATTGCACGTATTTATGCTATAACATGAACAGAAAACCGCCGGCCTAAAACACTGTTCACTGGAGCCGCTCGTTCCTGTAGTCATCCTCTGTACAATCATTTGCAAATTAATTTTCATAACATCTTGTGTAAATATTATACACGAAGACACCGTCCTCTTTAATTTGATACCATTTAAAGGCCGCAATTCGAAAGATTACCAGGGATATAGTGGGGGCAAAATGAATATCATATCATAGTAAAAGTTGGGAACGGGTTTCCCGGGCTTGGTGAAGAGTAGTGGTGTGCTACCTTGTCACTTAAAATGCTCATCCGGTTCGGACAAAATCAGTTTTTTCCTGAGTGTTCATTTTTTGAAAAAAAAGGTGCAGTGACATTCGTACAGGAATAACATCGCAAAACTTGTAAATGCACCGGCGTGTCATCTACTGATGAAGATGGCATTCATTGTGACTTCGATTAGTGTATCTTCCGGAACCCTGCGGGGCTCTATATAAACATGCTCCGCTCTGGGCGGTTACGCACAACAGGGTCCACTGCACCTAGGACCGCTTTTAAAGAACGCCCCACCATTGGGCATCTTTGGGCCACGGGCATATTTGGGCCACGGGCATCTTCGACCGCTCTTTTATCATAATTTTGTTGGGCGCTTATTTTTGACACAACATATTTAAACCATTATCAATGTCTCCATTAACTCTCATTGAATCGAAATTGGAATTGGGCATCTTTGGGCCACGGGCATCTTCGACCGCTCTTTTATCATAATTTTGTTGGACGCTTATTTTTGACACAACAACACATTTAAACCATTATAAAATCACAAAACTTGCAAATGCACCGGCGTGTCATTTACTGATGAAGATAGCATTCATTGTGACTTCGATTAGTGTATCTTCCGGTACCCTGCGGGGCTCTATATAACTTGCTCCGCTCTGGGCGGTTACGCACAACAGGGTCCACTGCACCTAGGACCGCTTTTAAAGAACGCCCCACCATTGGGCATCTTTGGGCCACGGGCATCTTCGACCGCTCTTTTATCATAATTTTGTTGGACGCTTATTTTTGACACAACAACACATTTAAACCATTATAAAATCACAAAACTTGCAAATGCACCGGCGTGTCATTTACTGATGAAGATAGCATTCATTGTGACTTCGATTAGTGTATCTTCCGGTACCCTGCGGGGCTCTATATAACTTGCTCCGCTCTGGGCGGTTACGCACAACAGGGTCCACTGCACCTAGGACCGCTTTTAAAGAACGCCCCACCATTGGGCATCTTTGGGCCACGGGCATCTTCGACCGCTCTTTTATCATAATTTTGTTGGGCGCTTATTTTTGACACAACATATTTAAACCATTATCAATGTCTCCATCTTAACTCTCATTGAATCGAAATTGGAATTGGGCATCTTTGGGCCACGGGCATCTTCGACCGCTCTTTTATCATAATTTTGTTGGACGCTTATTTTTGACACAACAACACATTTAAACCATTATAAAATCACAAAACTTGCAAATGCACCGGCGTGTCATTTACTGATGAAGATAGCATTCATTGTGACTTCGATTAGTGTATCTTCCGGAACCCTGCGGGGCTCTATATAACTTGCTCCGCTCTGGGCGGTTACGCACAACAGGGTCCACTGCACCTAGGACCGCTTTTAAAGAACGCCCCACCATTGGGCATCTTTGGGCCACGGGCATCTTCGACCGCTCTCTTATCATAATTTTGTTGAAATTTTCTATTCTACATGAAAGGTCATCCTTAAAAAAGTCGTGTTCCAAAGTTTGAGTTGCATAGCTCTAATGGTTCTTATTTTAGACGCACAAGATGCTGTGAACTGTACCCATTGAGTAGTACACAAACTATATCGGTGGTTACCACCATGCATTTTAGAGGGCTCATAGTTTGATTGGGGCGTTTAAAGAACGACCCATAATCTATTATGCCAAACCTGTCACTTGATACTATCAAACGGTGTGTTAGTAACATCTTGAAATTCACCAAGTAAATGTCTGACATGTCCACCACCGTCTGATTAACTCCAAAAAGCGTGAACGGATGGGGAAGTCGGACATTTTCAAGATTTGATGAATAGTATGTCCACAGAATGTCATTGTCACTTAAAATGCTTATCAGGTTCGGACAAAATTAGTTTATTTCCTGAGACTAACATTGTTGAAAGGAACATCGCACAATAGCGCGAATAGCACATCCTTGGCATGTCTTATATATAGATGAATGAAGTATAATGATCATTCGCACAATAGCGCGAATAGCACACTACTAACATTGTTGAAAGGAACATCGCACAATAGCGCGAATAGCGCATCCTTGGCATGTCTCATAGATGAATGAAGTATAATAATCATTCGCACAATAGCGCGATTAGCGCACTATTAACTTAGTGTTGAAAGGAACATCGCACAATAGCGCGAATAACGCAAAATAGCGCGAGTATCACAGTATAATGCTCACTACTATTGTTGAACGGAACATCGCACAATAGCGCGAATAGCACATCCTTGGCATGTCTCATAGATGAATGAAGTATCATTCGCACAATAGCGCGAATAGCGCACTACTAACATTGTTGAAAGGAACATCGCACAATAGCGCGAATAGCACATGTGAAGGTGCTATTGTGCAATTGCAGCAGAAAGATGCACACAATCGCTCGATCGCACACACCTGTGCTCTTTTGTGCTATTGTATTGCAAGTGACAATGCGCTCGCGTAAAATAGCGCGATTATATGCTCCTAATTGCTTCGCACTATCACATACGCCCGTGCTCTTCTGTGCTATAATCGCTATATATATTATACTGCTCGCACTATCGCACAAACTCGTGCTCTTCTGTGCTACTACGCTATTGATTGTCGCTATCGCGTAAAATAGCGCAATCATATGATCATAATGCGATTGCTTTAATGCTCGCACTATCGCACACGCCTGTGTTCTACTTTGCTATTGTCGCTATCGCCTTACTGCTCGCACTATCACATACGCCCGTGCTCTTCTGTGCTACTGACGCTATTGATTGTCGCTATCGCGTAAAATAGCGCAATCATATGATCATAATGCGATTGCTTTAATGCTCGCACTATCGCACACGCCTGTGTTCTACTTTGCTATTGTCGCTATCGCCTTACTGCTCGCACTATCACATACGCCCGTGCTCTTCTGTGCTACTAACGCTATCGATTGGCGCTATCGCGTAAAATAGCGCGATTATTATGCTCCTAATACGATTGACTTACTGCTCGCACTATCGCGCACACCAGTGCTCTTTTGTGCTATTGTCGCTATTATCAGTTTGAGCGGCTAAAATAGCGCGATTATTATGCTCCTAATACGATTGACTTACTGCTCGCACTATCGCGCACACCAGTGCTCTTTTGGGCTATTGTCGCTATTATCAGTTTGAGCGGCTTTATGAATATAGGTGGTTTCCCCTACCAGTTCCATGGGTGTTTGGGTACTGAGTAAAAGAGCGGCGTTAGAATTTTTTAATTTCGATACTCTCTTAACACTTTCCACGCGGCAGGCGGCTGCAGACGACATTCCAAATGTTGACAAAATGTTACAAAAATGTCAAAAGTATTGAATTTCATTACCATATTTGGAATCACCATGAGAAATGCATTGAAATAAGTACAAACATGCCTAGTATTGGTTCAGTAATCGTTGAGGTAGACCTTGAAAGTTGGGAAAGATTTCTGAAAAATCTGTTTTGTATATGGTAAAACTAATAGCCGCGTGGAAAGTGTTAAGGCGTTTCTAAGCCATTTCAGACCTCATTAATTCTTATTTTATAAATATGTGTTAAAGGTAAACAAAGTTTTTGGGATGCCCCCACTCAAAAAAGTGGGGAAGGGCAATGCGCTGCACGGATGGGGGTGGGTGATCACTCCTTATTTATTCCCCCTTAATACGTGGCGCATTATAGAATTATAACCCAGTCAGACATGGCAGGTCACGTGGTATTTATATCGGTGTATCGAAACACTTTGTAAGAGTGATGTTTAAATATTACCAAAGATAGAAAGATAACATAGTCTACATAATCAGGTTTTCTTAATTAAATAAACTTTTACTCATCTTTTCTCGTCGCTGTTTTCGAACTTCCGATTCCGACAAATAATTGTCGGGCCAGGCCTATACATATACCGTGGTTCTTTTGTGTGGACTGAATGAATGAGCTACTAGACCCGTAAAAAGACCATTTCAAAATACAAAGCGCGGTATTTCCTCTTATTCATGATGGCTAATGTTTAAAAACCTGATTTACTATAACCGGCCGTAATTTGCGTGATAAGACTATTCACGAACCATAGCAACGTCTTTTGATTATCTACGAACATGCGACTTTCATACCTGTTTTGAACGAACAAACCTACTAAAAGAGAAGAGAATTTATAATCTTATATTCTCTATAGTTGTTTTATTTGTTATAAGCCTATGCCTATCCCTATACCGCACCTGCTGTTTCCGCACACTTTCAATAGGTCCTTTTCTTGTTCTATAACCCCACTATTGCCTTTCTTTTCCATTTCCTTTTCTGCTCTTATCTTTCCTTTTTTTGTCTCCTTTCCTTTCCCCCTTTCCTTTTTCTTTCTCCCCCCCCCCCCCCCTTTTTTTCTTTTTTTCTTTTCTTCTTCTTCATACCCCGGGGTGCTGCAGCCACCGCAGCATCCCCTGGATCCGCCCCTGCCTTATTGCCTGGATGAACAGCACTGAAAAGGACATTAAAACACGCAAAGTAGCTGCATGGAGAGCTTGTGGCAAACTTAGTCAGTTATGGAAGGATAAATCACTACCCAGAAAGCTCAAAGAAAGACTGTTCATAGCTACAGCAGAATCAGTCCTTCTTTATGGATGTGAGGCATGGACAGTCACCCCAAAACTTGGTAAACAACTGGATGGATGCTAAGATCTGTGTTCAACGTCAACTGGAGTCAGCATGTGACAAATAAGGACCTGTACGGGGACATGCCAAAAGTCTCGGACAAGATCAGAGAACGCAGAGCAAGATTTGCTGGACACTGCTTCAGGGGGTCCAAAGAGCTTGTCTACAAACTCATACATTGGATTCCAAAACATGGAGTAAGAAAGCGGGGTAGACTAGCCCTGAGCTACATTGACATACTAAAACGTGATACAGGACTGCAGGTGGAAGACATCAAGACAGCTATGTTGGAAAGGAAGATTTGGAGAGGCATTGTGGTTCGGATAAATCATCCGCCCTAAGTCAACTAAGTCGAGTCATGGTTCTGACGGGTTTGTCACCAAAACAAATTTGTTTATAATGCATATAACATGACAGTATAGAAAGAAACAAAGCTGTTTCAAACATCTCAAACTCTGAACACCTGAAGAAAAAGTAATGATTGAAATAGTACAAATAAAATAACACTAAACGGACCAAATAAGGAAGCGAGAGGGGGTGTTAAACATGTTAATTTTGCACTAATATTGTCATTAGGAATGAGACATGATATCACGATAGGCTTAACATATCACGATAGGCTTAACATGTACATTACATTGATATACGGTATAATAGCTGGGGAGCGGAGGCCCGTTTTTAGGGTTTTTTGGTCCCGGTATGCTGGCACAGGGAGACATATGCCAAAATGTTCCTTGGAGTCTGTAGCATACAACCTAGGTAGTGGACATCCTTGCCAACTCGGATGTTAAGTTGACCTTTGACCTCAATTTAGGGGCAAAGTTCACATGTGTTTCAATGGGACGTCAAAACTTTAATTTAACAAAAGAAAAAAAGAGAAAACAATATATTGACCATACAAAGTATATCATATTGTTCGGCTGACTGTTTAGAACAAATAAGTAAAGCACAACTTTAATTGTCGATCAATACTTTTCGACCTATGACCTTTTGAAAATGACATGTCAGCAAAATCGGAAAATTTTAAACCTTTTTTTCACGAAATTGGCCAAAAATGACATGTAATCATCATTTTCAAAATATTATTGGCCCTTGGATGATCGGAATACATCTTTTGCTGGTTAATAGACATACTTTGATTTTAAGACAATTATAAAATCTACCGGCAATGCAGTTTCCATAGCAACCACCATTTATGTCTAAATTTTCCTCCATTTTGACCAATTTTTTGACGTTTTTGGAGGCCATTTAAGTCTGTTGCCATGACAACAGCACACCATTGATGTTCGAAATTTACCTTAATATCAAGTACATTGATATACCAAAAATTGCCTATTTTTGATGACTTGTCATTTTCAAAAGGTCATAAGTCAAAAAATATTGATCGACGATCATATAGTTTTGCTCTAAACAGTCAGCCCAACAATATGATATACTTTTTGTGGCCAATAATTGTTTTTAATATTTTTTTTCCATGTTAAATTAAAGTTTTGACGTCCCATTGAAACACATGTGAACTTTGACCCTAAATCGAGGTCAAAGGTCAACTTAACATCCGAATGTCCACCTAGGTTATATACTACAGACATCAAGGAACATTTTGGTATATGACTCCCTGTGCCAGCAGACCGGGACCGAACGCGCTCCCCAGCTAATACCACAGTCCACAGATTCTTAAAATTGAGAATGCCAAGACTGATCTGTAAGCCTGTATAAAGGGTTCGTTTGAGAAATTGAAACACTTATCATGCTTATGAAAAGGGAAAGCGCTCGCGTGGCTATACACATAGAAAGTCTCCCCTTTTCAATATTATGTTAACTTTTCACCAAAAAGTCACATTTCCCGAAAATTATGTTTAAAAAAGTGGCACTCTTCAAGATCCTATTCAAGGAAGTTACAAAACTATCTCCAGTAGTGCTTTTATGCTCTTTATTTGAAATGAAAAGTAAAACGATCTTCATGATCAATAGTTAATAATCAATGTGTTCACCAATCACGTCAATAACAAAGAAGTCCTATACTTTTCATCGAGTGTCGAGTCTTGAGTGAAACTTTTCGAGTTTCGAGTCACACTTTCCGAGTCTTGAAATTTTGAAAACCAAAAACCGAGTTTTAAAAACCAAAAATCGAGTCTCTAAAAATCGAACACCGAGTCTTGACAATAAAAAAAACTGAGTCTTATAAATTAAAACCCGAGCCTCGAAAACCAAATACCGAGTCTCAAAAACCACGTCTTAAAAATGGAAAACCGAGCCTTAAAAATTAAAAAACGAGTCTTGGGGAGCAGTGGCGTGCGCAGGATATTGTGAGTGGGGGGGCCACCTGGCCATAAATGAAATTCCCCCGACTATATGAAAATAGAGATACCGTGAAGTGCGGGCGTAGCTCGCACCGCGAGCGGCTTGCCGCGAAGCTCTAATGGGTGTGTTCTAGTCATCCAATCTCAATCTTTGATTACTCGACCTAGCCCAGTGACGTAGCTATGTTATTCATATTGGGGACTAGAAATGAAATTGAACCGACATTTTCTTTTTTGAATAAAGAATTGCGCGCGTAGCGCGCGAAAATGTTCGAATTTACCCTTTTGTTTGCACGATTGAGCTACATTTTAGCTTTAAACAAGCTTGTACCAAAGAATATTGCATTTTGTGAAGACATGCGCGCGTAGCGCGCGAAAATTTTTCATCTGTGTTTTTGACTATCATAATTCCATGATGCCACTGACCTATAGCCTCCTTCGCCTAAGTTTCCCCCGACTGACTCAATAGTGGGGGGCCGCGGAACCTGAAATAGTATGCAATTTAAAAAAAAATCAATTCGATTCACAGTTATCTTCTGCGCATTTTGACACCTCTTTTGTTGTGCTACGATGTTGTTTGGCGGATTTATGGGCACTTGAGTGGCTTAAGGTCGAATTCAAAAGTTGCAAAAGCTCCTATTCACCCCAATTCCAGAAGGGAACTCACACATGCATCACACACAGACAAAATCAAGACAAAAGACACAAATTTGTTCTGTTTACTTAACCATGACAATTAATAATTGATTAATTATTGATTTATGCCTCCCATCTCTGACCCTTTTGTTTTGTTATTGACAATTAATGCTGATGTTCATCGCAATCGATTTATCCAACACGCGACAAACAAATCATTTAAAAGGCGGGCAATAATAATGCTGATCTTATTCGTCACAGTACCGCTCTTGCTTGAATAGGGGCTTTTGCAACTTTTAAACTCGACCTTATGCCACTCAAGTGCCCATAAATCCGCCAAAGAACATCGTAGCGCAACAAAAGAGGTGTCAAAATGCGCAGAAGATAACTGTGAATCGAATTGATTTTTTTTTAAATTGCATACTATTTCAGGTTCCGCGGCCCCCCACTATTGAGGTTCCGATAAATATGACCATTTGTAAGTGTTTAGATACTTTATTGGTGCAGTTTATTAATAAGGGAGTGTCTCAATATAAGGGGAGTGAATGGTAATTCAATGGGAACCCTCCACAACTATGAACCAGAGCAGTTGTACGAATAACAGCGATACTCCGCGAATTCGTACAATAGTTGTACGAATAGCTATTTCCTTTTTGGCAATATAAATAAATAGCCTAACATGTTTTTAATCATTTGTATCGACCCTCATAAAAAACTTCTTTGACACGCCCTGTATTGTTTTAAGTTAAATAGAAAACGCGGGGTTAACGCCGCCAACGATAGCATTGTGCTGCCTCCTCCAATTTGGATACAATCATGGACTACTCCGTAATACAAATTACAATGTACCTTGAAAGTACCATACTGAAGGTCAATGGGCAAAACCGTCATGGGATTTCTGGAGGGAATTTCCTCATGGTGAAATCATTTCAATTTGACTGTTTGATAAGATTATATTCGCTGCCAGTTCGGTTGCCGGTAGTGTTACCCCGTGAAATAAATCAACTTTGCTGCTATGTCTTCGCATTGTAGTCAAAATCACATGTGAAAATCCAGGACTCGCGGTTTTGTCGCCGGGATTAGACCACAACCCTTTCCATGCCATGCGGAATGTTTTGCTACGAAGACTATGCACTGACGGGTTGAATCCACTGTTGAAATATGCCAACCAAAGTGACATGGTTTCAAACCAATAACTTGAAAATACCGAATGTTCCAATTGAAGATGCGCCAAAAACAAGATGAGTGTCATTGGTAAGTAAGCGATGAACGTGGAAAGAAAAACAAAGGTGAGCGTCTTCACTGATCTGAATTCTTGCCGGAGTAAATGAGAGTGCAGAGTGTTATCTTTCGATTTCATTTCGGACAAAAACTTGACGTAGATATAAACAAACAACACAGATATAATCAAAATAGGTATCGATGCGAATAGAATCACCATGAAAATAGCGTAAGCCCGATTGAAAACATTCCTATTGGAACAGTGGTATGTATGTCTGGGATTGTACACAGTGGAGATATTGCTGAACGGTACCACGATGCTAAACACCACGGTGGTGGTCCAGATGAAGCCGATGATAACACCCACACAATATTGGTTCAGAATGTGCAGGTACTTCATTGGATGCCGTGTGCGAAAGAACCGATCGAAAGTGAGGGCGACCAAGTTAAGATTGGACGCTGATACGTATGGAACGCATTTTGGGTTTTTAATAGTGATCAGAAAATTCGATCATTTTATCGCGAACATTTCATCGATCGTTTTATTGCGAACATTTCATCGATGGTTTTATCGCGAACATTTCATCGATGAGTTTACCGCGATCATTTCATCGATGTGTTTATCACGACCATTTCATCGATGGTTTTATCACGAACATTTCATCGATGAGTTTACCGCGATCATTTCATCGATGTGTTTATCACGAACATTTCATCGATGAGTTTACCGCGATCATTTAGTCGATAGTTTTATCGCGAACATTTCGTCGATGGTTTTATCACGAACATTTCATCGATGAGTTTACCGCGATCATTTCATCGATGTGTTTATCACGAACATTTCATCGATGAGTTTACCGCGATCATTTAGTCGATAGTTTTATCGCGATCATTTCGTCGATAGTTTTATCGCGAACATTTCATCGATGAGTGTACCGCGATCATTTCGTCGATAGTTTTATCGCGAACATTTCATCGATGAGTGTACCGCGATCATTTCATCGATTGTTTTATCTCGAACATTTCATCGATGAGTGTACCGCGATCATTTCATCGATGGTTTTGTCTCGAACATTTCATCGATGAGTTTATCGCGATCATTTCGTCGATGGTTTTATCGCGAACATTTCATCGATGAGTGTACCGCGATCATTTCATCGATGGTTTTATCTCGAACATTTCATCGATGAGTGTACCGCGATCATTTCATCGATGGTTTTATCACGAATATTTCATCGATGGTTTTGTCGCGAACATTTCATCGATGTTTTTGTCGCAAACAATTCATCGATGTAGTCCTTGGGCCAGCCACCAGGTGGACTTGATTTGATATAGCAAATTTGCATGAATTTGAATTCATGCATATTCATAGCTATTCATAAGATATCCAGGCCAAGGTGCTGTGGGCAAATCAAAGGAAGGAGGAAGAAAAGGGAGAAAAAAAAGGGAGAAAGGAAAAGGGAAAGAAAGAAAGAAAGAAAGAGAAAGGAAAAGGGAAAGGAAAGAGGAAAGAAAGAAAAAAGAAAGAAAAAAGAAAGAAAAAAGAAAGAAAAAAGAAAGAAAGAAAGAAAGAAAGAGAAAGGAAAGAGGAAAGAAAGAAAGGAAAAGGGGAAGAAAGAAAGAAAACCCTATAACAAATATCGTATGCGCAAATGATAATGTTGTGTCGGCATATATGTTATGTTAACACAAATCAAATAAAAAATGAACAAAGGCAATGTAGGCATATGAATTTGTAGGCACTGTGAACGAGCCCATTTTTATGAGGTTTTGTGTCGGCGCACATGAACAGCCTAGGCCCAAGTCTTTGTTTTGCTCATCGTCAAGACACGCAAACAAATTGTGTCGGAATAGTATAGGCCTAGGCTAGGCCTAAAGGGCAATGTGTGGGACCTGTATTGCTCTTTAATTATACTAACTAGGCCTATTTCATTGTCTTGTCGTTGTCAATGCAAACCCAAGTCAATAATGTCGCCAATGACCAATCATGTTGGCACTGTTGGCACATAGGTTACGAAATATTAAATAATTCGCCTATAATTATTTAAGTTGATGTAGGCCAATTGCTCTCATTGTACTGATTGTAGACTCTGCAAGCCCACTATCAGCCTATCGCAAAGTAAGTCCAACTCCAACGTTTAGGTGTCAATGCAAAGAAAGATCTTATAAGTAGACTCTGTCCTAACTTCGAATTGAACAATGTAAATTATCATTATAATTTAGACAATAAGCACAACTGTCGTTATTTGCGTGAGACCAGGATTTGTGTGTGCACCAGGGGCACAATCGATATCTCACGTAATGGTATAGGTCTATGTCGATGTCGGACATACAGGCTGTAGGCCTATCATGCCTATACTGAACATTTGACCATGTTTTGTTAGCATTATTCAACCAAAACAAGGCTTCAGGAAAGTGTTCCATGACCATTTTAGTTTAAAAACTGAAAATCTTTGTGCGCTTCACGCGCATTCTTTCTACAGATTCCAACATTATAATGGATCCCGAACCAAACCAAATAGTATAGGCTATGGGGGACGTTAAAAATACTGGACCCTTTAAGTTTTAGAAATGCAACATTTTGCGCGTATTAGTTTCAATGGTTTTTTAAAATTATTATTTAAGCTAAATTTATAGTATCAGAAGGCTTCCAAACAGTTTTCAATGACCATTTTAGTTTAAAAACTGAAAATTTTTGCGCGCTTTGCGCGCATATTTTCTACAGGGTTTAACATTATAATGCATGGCCCTCAAACAGTGGCGTAACCAGCGGGGGGGGGGGGGGGGGGGGGGGGGAGCCCCCCCCCCCTACTTGGAACCCTTGCCCCCCCCCGCTTGCCCCCCCCAAATGAAATCAAGTACGGCTGTAAATGAAATTTACAAAACAAAGTACACACTAAATCCCCCCAATAATGACATCGTGTTGGTTGAGATTGGCACTGTCGGTTCATTTGACGAAAGGAATCATGGAATTATGATGGTCAAAAGTACACATATGAAAAAATTTCGCGCACTACGCGCGCATATGTCTTCCCAAAATGAAATATCCTTGGTACAAGCTCAATCGTCCAAAAAATAGCCGTAAAGTCGAACATTTTCGCGCGCTACGCGCGCATCTCATGACTCAAAAAATCTTAGGAGCCCCCCCATTTCAAGTCACTGCCCCTTCTTGCCCTCCCAAATGAAAAAGTCTAGTTACGCCACTGCCCTCAAACCCTACGACTTGGATCAGGACTTGATATGTGTAACTATAAATAACAAACCGTCAAAAACGTCATACTTGACTATTTAAGTGTTAACAATGCGAATTTTTGCGCGCTTCAAGAAAGCTTCAGGACAGTTTTCCATGACCATTTTAGTTCAAAAACTGGAAAATTTTGCATATTTTCTGCAGGTTTTTGCGCGCGTTGTATTAGTTTCAACGTTTCAATATTTAAGATAAACAAGATGGCTTGGGGTTGTGTGCCCCCTATCAAAATATTCCTGGATACGCTCAAATTTGTGTCAGCCCCCCCCCCCCCCCCCCCCCCCCCCCCCCCCCACATGTCTGAAAACTGAATGACGCCCCTGACCATACAGTCCATATTAAAATATGCGTGTATGAATTCCGGCGAGCGAAGCGAGCCAAAAAAAAATTTTGTCGGCACAAATGGCTCTGTCGGCAATTGATGACCTTTACACCCCCCCCCCCCCCCCCCAATAAAAAGGGTCTGGGGACGCCCTTGATCCAGGCTGTCTATACTATACTAGAGGAGGTGAAAAATCAGCAGGGTAAGTATTCACCACTTCGGCGTGGGGTCCGGGGCAAAGCCCTTAGCGGGGTTCATGGGGCAGAGCATCGGACGCATCCAGGACTGTTCTGATTGGGGGGCAAAACACCTGAAGCCATCTTGTTGATCTTAAATATTGAAACGTTGTACCAAATACGCGCAAAACGCGAACAAATTGTGAGTTTAACACATAATAAGTTTAACGCATAATATTTAGGGTATTTGGTGTGGTTGGAGGGCCAATATAGGCCTAATGTTAAAACCTCTAGAAAACATGTGCGTGGAGCGCGTACATTTTTGAATTCATGAACTAAAATGGTCATGAAAAACTGTCCTGTAGGCATCTTGTTAAGCTTAAATAATGCAATATTGAAACTAATATGCGCGTGAAGCGCGCTAAAAATTGCATTTCTAACACAAATATTCCAGTATGATAATAATGTCCCCCACATAATATTTATAATTTTTGGTGTGGTTTGAGGATCACTATAATGTTAAATCCGGAGCGCACAAAAAATTTGAGTTTTTGAAAGAAAATTGTTCATGGAAAACTGTCCTGAAGTCAGCTGTTAAGCTCTGAAGTCAACTTGTTAAGCTTAAATAATGAAATATTGAAATTAATACGCGGGAAGCACGCAAAAATTGGCATTGCTAACACTTATTAAATGGTCCAGTTAGGCTCCAGTATGATGTTTTTAACGTCCCCCCACATATCGAGAATATTTGGTATGGTTTGAGGGCCATTATAATGTTAAAACCTGTAGAAAATATGCGCGTGGAGCGTGCAAAGTTTTGACTAAAATGGTACGTTAAAAAAACCCATCATACTGGACCATAGTTTTAATACAAAAACCACACCAAAATGTCTGTATATTATGTGGGGGACGTTTAACTGGACCATTAGGGTTAGAAATGCATTTTTTTTGCTCGCTCCGCGCGCGTATTAATTTGAATATTTGATTATTTAAGCTTAACAAGGTGTCTTCAGGACAGTTTTCCATGCTCCCACATATTTCGAATATTTAGTGGGTCTGAGTGCCAATATTATGATAAAATTTGCAGAAAATATTCGCGCGGAGCGCGCAAAATTTGGACTTTTTGAACTAAAATGGTCATGGAAAACTGTCCGGAAGCCATCATGTCAAGCTTGGATAATGAAACATTGAAACTAATGTTCGCAAAAATTGACATTTCTAACACTTACATTGGTCCAGTATGACGTTTTTAACGTCACCAACATAATATTTAGAATATTTTGCATGGTCCTAGGGCCATTATAATGTTAAATCATGTATAAAATATGCGCGCGGAGCGCGCACAATTTTTCATTTTTTGAACTAAAATGGTCATGGAAAACTGTCCTGCAATGCCATCTAATTGTTAAGCTTGAATAATGAAACATTCAAACTAATGCGCGCGATGTACACAAAAATTGATATTTCTAACACTATAAGTCAAAATAAGTGGTCCAGTATGACGATTTTAACGTCCCGCATATTATTTAGAATATTTGGTGTGTTTAGAGATCCATTATGTTGAAAAAAGTGAGCCTTCTCCTTCTCTTCCTCCTACCTCCTTCTCTTCCTCCTTCTTATCCTCTTCCTCCTTCTTATCCTCTTCCTCCTTTTTTTAAACTCTTTTTTCAATGGGGGATGCCCCCCGCCCCCTTCCCCTGGATACGCCACTGGTTTGGTCCATAATACCAATATCATGATCGAACATTTTAACAAATTTGTGTTGTCTTTTTTTAGAAAAATTGTTTTCTTAGGGGAAAGGGTCCCCCCACCCCCCCCCCCACCCCCACCCCCACCCCCCCCCCCCCCCCCCCCCCTACTACACACCGTCTCACTGTCAGACGTGAGAAATACTTGACTTTGGTCATATTAAATTGTTATGTAGTGTATGTAAAACCAACATCTTAAAATCTTAGGGGGTGCGCAGCTCTTGGACTGACACTGACACTGTATATTTTTTTCAAAAATCTTAAAATCTAGGCCCTCATACACACCGTCTCACTGTCAGAGGTGAGAAATACATGACTTTGGTCATATTGAATTGTTATGTAGTGTATGTAATACCAAAATCTTAAAATCTTAGGGACCGTTCATTATTTATGGTGGAGGGGGTGTTGGGACAAATTCGAGACTCGTATGTCAAAATTACCTCCCCCCCCCCTACAGCTGAAACTGAAAATTACATGTCCCCCTGCTAACCAGTAGCTTTTTACACAATCCCCCCCCCCCAAAAAAAAAAACAACAACAACAACAACAAACAAACAAAAAACAAACAAAAACAAACAAAAACACAAAAAAATTAAATCAACTTGTCACAATCACATCTTAGGGGCTGTCTTTTTCTTTTGTCCATGGATTCGTTGGTATATTCTGAATTATAATAACTACATTGCAAGCGTAGCGAGGCGGGAAATTTGTCATATATTTATACATTTTGGGTGGTTTTGTGAGTCTTTATATTCCCGAAAAAAGTTATAACATCCTGACAAAAACGTATGCAACATTCTACTTTTGTGAGCTTAGGTGCAGAGCTGAGAGTGAGACGAGGTGAAAAGCATGCAAGAAATTACCGTTTTTAATCATATATTTTTGGATTTTGGAACATAGGCTAATTAACATGTTTTTATATCCCCAATGGCTCTAATGTTTTCAACCGTTGATGATTATATAGGCGTTTTTTCAACAGATCGTCCGAGCAGGGCGTGCACACAAAAAAATTGCTGTCCGAAAGTCGTCTCATCATAAGTACATGTTTTGAAGTTGATAGGTTGTAAGAAAATGTGCGCGAAGCGCAGAAAAAAATGGCATTTACACTACAAAATAGCCTCTAAAATCACCCCAAACACCACCATCTTTATAGTTTAAAAAAAAAATTACACAACCCCCCCCCCCTGTTTAAGAATAAAAAATTACATAGCCCCCTATTTCAACATATGAAAGTTACATGACCACCCCCCCCCCCCCCCAATATTTTACCCAACCACCCCTCCAGCATAAATAATGAACGGTCCCTTAACTAATTATTGGACTGATAATGTATATTTTTTCAAAAATCTTAAAATCTTAAAATCTTAAAATCTTAAAATCTTAAAATCTTAAAATCTTAAAATCTTAAAATCTTAAGGGGGTGCTGCGCACCCCCTCTCAAAGACCATGGGGGGTGCTGCAGCACCTCAGCACCCCCCCTTCCCAGGGGCTTGAAAATCAGGAGGGGGGATGATTACAGTGACCAAAAAGTGGGGGGATATATCCCCCTATCCCCCGGGATTTCCGCACTTGTTTTAAGGGACGCACCATTATATAATCAGAGGGCCAGGGAGTTGGGGTAGGGTTGCTAGACTAATCTTCAGAAACCAGTCTAGGGGGTGTTCAGAAATACTTTGGTGGGTGGGGAGCTGAGAAATATGAGGGGGCACGGAGAAAAAAGTTTTAAAGCTGCTGAAGGGGGCAAATAGTTTTGAGTACTCAAGGGGGTGCACGGGGTTAAAAGTTTGTCGAACGGCTATAGCAAAACAAAATTTAAATTCATGGGTTCTTTCATGTATAGGCGGACATAAAGAAATTACAAACAATATGTATTTAGGGCCTACAACAAAGTTTGATCATGACAGTCTGCTCTTTTTATTATAATGAACACCAGTCACAACAAAATATACGGAATAAAGTATTTTGGCCAATTTGAAGTTCTATGGACCAAGATTGGTTAAAGTTCTCTAATAAACGGGCACCCACATCACATGATATGTTTGATAATCGCAATTCACCATAGGCCTATTCTGACATTGGATCTGGGCCTACTGGTTTTCCCAGTGATATCTGTTAGGCCAAGACCGCCCTTATGTCAAAACAAAGTGACACACACAAAGCGTCTATTGTCAACAATCCATCAAGGCCTTTTATGTGGGTTGATGCTTTTATTTCAAGGGTAGCATCGACGTCTTCTTCACAATATAGTGGTTTAACAATATCCAGTTCATACATCTATTCCTCGTACAAGATGGTCCAGCACTGTCTGCATTCTCTGCCATTTTAATTTACAAATGTTTTCACCAGAAGCGAACCAGTTTGCCATGTTTCTTCAACAACACTATAGCCTCTCAAACATTTGTTACTAATATTTTGAGACACACAGTATAGGGTGATTTGAATCCATGCTGGCATTCGCATTGCGCAACACAATTGTGCATGTTCATGTAAAAAGAGTAGGCCCTATCTCCGTAGAAGTAGAAGTGACGTGGAGTATTTAGTGTAGGGGGCACACCACTAAATACGTCTCCCATTGAAATACACGCGTTTCGGCCCTTTTTAAAGACCGTATTTTTACCCCACGTAACAATGATGGAAGTTTTTATTTCGCATGAATGTATTAGATATGTGTTGAATTTTATTTTAAACTTGATTTTTCTTGACCCATCTAGATGAAATTTTTCGCTACGGGCACCTAAACAGCGCCCTCACCATTTTAAACCGATATTTTCGCTTCCTCACCGGTTCCGGCAACGATATCCTTCCGCAGCCTAGGCTCCCGTGCGTATTCGATTCCGACGATTTTTGACCACATTAGCAATGCTAAGGTTCAATTCTAACTTTTTCATAACAAATAAGCAAGATTTACTTCTATTTGCTTCCCCTGGGACGATGATCAAATTGATATAGGTACTATTTCTCCGAACCCTACACCAAACGCGGAAGGATTTAGTGTAGTGGGGGCACTACACTAAATCCTTCCGCGTTTGGTGTAGGGTTCGGAGAAATAGTACCTATATCAATTTGATCATCGTCCCAGGGGAAGCAAATAGAAGTAAATCTTGCTTATTTTTTATGAAAAAGATAGAATAGAACCTCAGCATTGCTAATGTGGTCAAAAATCGTCGGAATCGAATACGCACGGGAGCCTAGGCTGCGGAAGGATATCGTTACCGGAACCGGTGAGGAAGCGAAAATATCGGTTTAAAATGGTGAGGGCGCTGTTTAGGTGACCGTAGCGAAAAATTTCATCTAGATGGGTCAAGAAAAATCAAGTTTAAAATAAAATTCAACACATATCTAATACATTCATGCGAAATAAAAACTTCCATCATTGTTACGTGGGGTAAAAATACGGTCTTGAAAAAGGGCCGAAACGCGTGTATTTCAATGGGAGACGTATTTAGTGGTGTGCCCCCTTCGAAGACGTGTTGTTTTTGGCCTATTATGGTACCTTTTACTTGAAAAACTCTCATTTTCACTCTATTTTCGCAGTTTTATTTGTCAATAAAGTTTCTTAAGATTACTACCATTAGGATAAAAGTACAATACAATATTTTAAATCAAATCTAAACACAATCATGCTAGCCTTGGCCACTAAAATTTTGACGAATCATCAAAAGGGGCATTGTACTCTATGGTAATAGCGGTGATAGATTGACGGATGAGCAGTAGATACTGTCAAAACTACAGCATACCTAACCAGAAATGTTTTAGAAATTGAAGTTGGTTCGTATTGGGTGTATTGTAGGAACAAGGATATGGTTACCACCGGTGTCACCTGCGGTATCCTGGACACAGGGAGGTAATCACCACGCTTCCAAGAGCCGTGTACATCTTACAGAACCGCAGACCTGACCTGACATGCATGGGAGAAACGCCATGCCGGGGGGGGGGGGTGGTCCCATAGAGTGTGTCAAGCGGACGTGCGCAGAAGGCGACCACTTGGTGTTAGAATCTTCGACAGATAACAAGAGGAGAATCACATGCCACGGTTTGAAGAATTACAGCGGGTGTTCACCTCCATGTATCACCACATGAATTGAAAGATCACATGAAATATCTCTCAAACAGACCCTTTTAAACCCAAACAGCTCTTCTAGAGCTACCATTACTGAAAACTAGAGAATAGTGAATTTGTGTCGGACTTTGTCTGTATGTAATATTATAATCAAATGTTTATTAAATGTTAAGTTAGTTCGTATTACATTATTCACGAAACAATTGATAATGCATACACTATAGTTCGCCAAAATCGATGTCAGCCCAGTTGGTGCCGGACCAGATGGTGCCGGACTGGGTGATTTCTTGCATTTATACACGATTTATGAACATTTGGGACATCATCATTTTTCAGAAAAATGCTCTTATTTGAGAACCACAGATCGCACAGAGGTATGCTTTGGCAATTTATCTTAGAAATACTTGTTCTTTCGAAATATGTAGAAAAAAGAATGAAAACTCAAAAAAAGTTTTGCTTCGAAGACGTGTTGTTTTTGGCCTATTATGGTACCTTTTACTTGAAAAACTCTCATTTTCACTCTATTTTCGCAGTTTTATTTGTCAATAAAGTTTCTTAAGATTACTACCATTAGGATAAAAGTACAATACAATATTTTAAATCAAATCTAAACACAATCATGCTAGCCTTGGCCACTAAAATTTTGACGAATCATCAAAAGGGGCATTGTACTCTATGGTAATAGCGGTGATAGATTGACGGATGAGCAGTAGATACTGTCAAAACTACAGCATACCTAACCAGAAATGTTTTAGAAATTGAAGTTGGTTCGTATTGGGTGTATTGTAGGAACAAGGATATGGTTACCACCGGTGTCACCTGCGGTATCCTGGACACAGGGAGGTAATCACCACGCTTCCAAGAGCCGTGTACATCTTACAGAACCGCAGACCTGACCTGACATGCATGGGAGAAACGCCATGCCGGGGGGGGGGGGGGGGGGGTGGTCCCATAGAGTGTGTCAAGCGGACGTGCGCAGAAGGCGACCACTTGGTGTTAGAATCTTCGACAGATAACAAGAGGAGAATCACATGCCACGGTTTGAAGAATTACAGCGGGTGTTTACCTCCATGTATCACCACATGAATTGAAAGATCACATGAAATATCTCTCAAACAGACCCTTTTAAACCCAAACAGCTCTTCTAGAGCTACCATTACTGAAAACTAGAGAATAGTGAATTTGTGTCGGACTTTGTCTGTATGTAATATTATAATCAAATGTTTATTAAATGTTAAGTTAGTTCGTATTACATTATTCACGAAACAATTGATAATGCATACACTATAGTTCGCCAAAATCGATGTCAGCCCAGTTGGTGCCGGACCAGATGGTGCCGGACTGGGTGATTTCTTGCATTTATACACGATTTATGAACATTTGGGACATCATCATTTTTCAGAAAAATGCTCTTATTTGAGAACCACAGATCGCACAGAGGTATGCTTTGGCAATTTATCTTAGAAATACTTGTTCTTTCGAAATATGTAGAAAAAAGAATGAAAACTCAAAAAAAGTTTTGCTTCTAAGGGGGCACTACACTAAATCCTTCCGCGTTTGGTGTAGGGTTCGGAGAAATAGTACCTATATCAATTTGATCATCGTCCCAGGGGAAGCAAATAGAAGTAAATCTTGCTTATTTTTTATGAAAAAGATAGAATAGAACCTCAGCATTGCTAATGTGGTCAAAAATCGTCGGAATCGAATACGCACGGGAGCCTAGGCTGCGGAAGGATATCGTTACCGGAACCGGTGAGGAAGCGAAAATATCGGTTTAAAATGGTGAGGGCGCTGTTTAGGTGACCGTAGCGAAAAATTTCATCTAGATGGGTCAAGAAAAATCAAGTTTAAAATAAAATTCAACACATATCTAATACATTCATGCGAAATAAAAACTTCCATCATTGTTACGTGGGGTAAAAATACGGTCTTGAAAAAGGGCCGAAACGCGTGTATTTCAATGGGAGACGTATTTAGTGGTGTGCCCCCTTCGAAGACGTGTTGTTTTTGGCCTATTATGGTACCTTTTACTTGAAAAACTCTCATTTTCACTCTATTTTCGCAGTTTTATTTGTCAATAAAGTTTCTTAAGATTACTACCATTAGGATAAAAGTACAATACAATATTTTAAATCAAATCTAAACACAATCATGCTAGCCTTGGCCACTAAAATTTTGACGAATCATCAAAAGGGGCATTGTACTCTATGGTAATAGCGGTGATAGATTGACGGATGAGCAGTAGATACTGTCAAAACTACAGCATACCTAACCAGAAATGTTTTAGAAATTGAAGTTGGTTCGTATTGGGTGTATTGTAGGAACAAGGATATGGTTACCACCGGTGTCACCTGCGGTATCCTGGACACAGGGAGGTAATCACCACGCTTCCAAGAGCCGTGTACATCTTACAGAACCGCAGACCTGACCTGACATGCATGGGAGAAACGCCATGCCGGGGGGGGGGGGGGGGTGGTCCCATAGAGTGTGTCAAGCGGACGTGCGCAGAAGGCGACCACTTGGTGTTAGAATCTTCGACAGATAACAAGAGGAGAATCACATGCCACGGTTTGAAGAATTACAGCGGGTGTTCACCTCCATGTATCACCACATGAATTGAAAGATCACATGAAATATCTCTCAAACAGACCCTTTTAAACCCAAACAGCTCTTCTAGAGCTACCATTACTGAAAACTAGAGAATAGTGAATTTGTGTCGGACTTTGTCTGTATGTAATATTATAATCAAATGTTTATTAAATGTTAAGTTAGTTCGTATTACATTATTCACGAAACAATTGATAATGCATACACTATAGTTCGCCAAAATCGATGTCAGCCCAGTTGGTGCCGGACCAGATGGTGCCGGACTGGGTGATTTCTTGCATTTATACACGATTTATGAACATTTGGGACATCATCATTTTTCAGAAAAATGCTCTTATTTGAGAACCACAGATCGCACAGAGGTATGCTTTGGCAATTTATCTTAGAAATACTTGTTCTTTCGAAATATGTAGAAAAAAGAATGAAAACTCAAAAAAAGTTTTGCTTCGAAGACGTGTTGTTTTTGGCCTATTATGGTACCTTTTACTTGAAAAACTCTCATTTTCACTCTATTTTCGCAGTTTTATTTGTCAATAAAGTTTCTTAAGATTACTACCATTAGGATAAAAGTACAATACAATATTTTAAATCAAATCTAAACACAATCATGCTAGCCTTGGCCACTAAAATTTTGACGAATCATCAAAAGGGGCATTGTACTCTATGGTAATAGCGGTGATAGATTGACGGATGAGCAGTAGATACTGTCAAAACTACAGCATACCTAACCAGAAATGTTTTAGAAATTGAAGTTGGTTCGTATTGGGTGTATTGTAGGAACAAGGATATGGTTACCACCGGTGTCACCTGCGGTATCCTGGACACAGGGAGGTAATCACCACGCTTCCAAGAGCCGTGTACATCTTACAGAACCGCAGACCTGACCTGACATGCATGGGAGAAACGCCATGCCGGGGGGGGGGGGGGGTGGTCCCATAGAGTGTGTCAAGCGGACGTGCGCAGAAGGCGACCACTTGGTGTTAGAATCTTCGACAGATAACAAGAGGAGAATCACATGCCACGGTTTGAAGAATTACAGCGGGTGTTTACCTCCATGTATCACCACATGAATTGAAAGATCACATGAAATATCTCTCAAACAGACCCTTTTAAACCCAAACAGCTCTTCTAGAGCTACCATTACTGAAAACTAGAGAATAGTGAATTTGTGTCGGACTTTGTCTGTATGTAATATTATAATCAAATGTTTATTAAATGTTAAGTTAGTTCGTATTACATTATTCACGAAACAATTGATAATGCATACACTATAGTTCGCCAAAATCGATGTCAGCCCAGTTGGTGCCGGACCAGATGGTGCCGGACTGGGTGATTTCTTGCATTTATACACGATTTATGAACATTTGGGACATCATCATTTTTCAGAAAAATGCTCTTATTTGAGAACCACAGATCGCACAGAGGTATGCTTTGGCAATTTATCTTAGAAATACTTGTTCTTTCGAAATATGTAGAAAAAAGAATGAAAACTCAAAAAAAGTTTTGCTTCTAAGGGGGCACTACACTAAATCCTTCCGCGTTTGGTGTAGGGTTCGGAGAAATAGTACCTATATCAATTTGATCATCGTCCCAGGGGAAGCAAATAGAAGTAAATCTTGCTTATTTTTTATGAAAAAGATAGAATAGAACCTCAGCATTGCTAATGTGGTCAAAAATCGTCGGAATCGAATACGCACGGGAGCCTAGGCTGCGGAAGGATATCGTTACCGGAACCGGTGAGGAAGCGAAAATATCGGTTTAAAATGGTGAGGGCGCTGTTTAGGTGACCGTAGCGAAAAATTTCATCTAGATGGGTCAAGAAAAATCAAGTTTAAAATAAAATTCAACACATATCTAATACATTCATGCGAAATAAAAACTTCCATCATTGTTACGTGGGGTAAAAATACGGTCTTGAAAAAGGGCCGAAACGCGTGTATTTCAATGGGAGACGTATTTAGTGGTGTGCCCCCTTCGAAGACGTGTTGTTTTTGGCCTATTATGGTACCTTTTACTTGAAAAACTCTCATTTTCACTCTATTTTCGCAGTTTTATTTGTCAATAAAGTTTCTTAAGATTACTACCATTAGGATAAAAGTACAATACAATATTTTAAATCAAATCTAAACACAATCATGCTAGCCTTGGCCACTAAAATTTTGACGAATCATCAAAAGGGGCATTGTACTCTATGGTAATAGCGGTGATAGATTGACGGATGAGCAGTAGATACTGTCAAAACTACAGCATACCTAACCAGAAATGTTTTAGAAATTGAAGTTGGTTCGTATTGGGTGTATTGTAGGAACAAGGATATGGTTACCACCGGTGTCACCTGCGGTATCCTGGACACAGGGAGGTAATCACCACGCTTCCAAGAGCCGTGTACATCTTACAGAACCGCAGACCTGACCTGACATGCATGGGAGAAACGCCATGCCGGGGGGGGGGGGGGGGGGGTGGTCCCATAGAGTGTGTCAAGCGGACGTGCGCAGAAGGCGACCACTTGGTGTTAGAATCTTCGACAGATAACAAGAGGAGAATCACATGCCACGGTTTGAAGAATTACAGCGGGTGTTCACCTCCATGTATCACCACATGAATTGAAAGATCACATGAAATATCTCTCAAACAGACCCTTTTAAACCCAAACAGCTCTTCTAGAGCTACCATTACTGAAAACTAGAGAATAGTGAATTTGTGTCGGACTTTGTCTGTATGTAATATTATAATCAAATGTTTATTAAATGTTAAGTTAGTTCGTATTACATTATTCACGAAACAATTGATAATGCATACACTATAGTTCGCCAAAATCGATGTCAGCCCAGTTGGTGCCGGACCAGATGGTGCCGGACTGGGTGATTTCTTGCATTTATACACGATTTATGAACATTTGGGACATCATCATTTTTCAGAAAAATGCTCTTATTTGAGAACCACAGATCGCACAGAGGTATGCTTTGGCAATTTATCTTAGAAATACTTGTTCTTTCGAAATATGTAGAAAAAAGAATGAAAACTCAAAAAAAGTTTTGCTTCGAAGACGTGTTGTTTTTGGCCTATTATGGTACCTTTTACTTGAAAAACTCTCATTTTCACTCTATTTTCGCAGTTTTATTTGTCAATAAAGTTTCTTAAGATTACTACCATTAGGATAAAAGTACAATACAATATTTTAAATCAAATCTAAACACAATCATGCTAGCCTTGGCCACTAAAATTTTGACGAATCATCAAAAGGGGCATTGTACTCTATGGTAATAGCGGTGATAGATTGACGGATGAGCAGTAGATACTGTCAAAACTACAGCATACCTAACCAGAAATGTTTTAGAAATTGAAGTTGGTTCGTATTGGGTGTATTGTAGGAACAAGGATATGGTTACCACCGGTGTCACCTGCGGTATCCTGGACACAGGGAGGTAATCACCACGCTTCCAAGAGCCGTGTACATCTTACAGAACCGCAGACCTGACCTGACATGCATGGGAGAAACGCCATGCCGGGGGGGGGGGGGGGGGTGGTCCCATAGAGTGTGTCAAGCGGACGTGCGCAGAAGGCGACCACTTGGTGTTAGAATCTTCGACAGATAACAAGAGGAGAATCACATGCCACGGTTTGAAGAATTACAGCGGGTGTTCACCTCCATGTATCACCACATGAATTGAAAGATCACATGAAATATCTCTCAAACAGACCCTTTTAAACCCAAACAGCTCTTCTAGAGCTACCATTACTGAAAACTAGAGAATAGTGAATTTGTGTCGGACTTTGTCTGTATGTAATATTATAATCAAATGTTTATTAAATGTTAAGTTAGTTCGTATTACATTATTCACGAAACAATTGATAATGCATACACTATAGTTCGCCAAAATCGATGTCAGCCCAGTTGGTGCCGGACCAGATGGTGCCGGACTGGGTGATTTCTTGCATTTATACACGATTTATGAACATTTGGGACATCATCATTTTTCAGAAAAATGCTCTTATTTGAGAACCACAGATCGCACAGAGGTATGCTTTGGCAATTTATCTTAGAAATACTTGTTCTTTCGAAATATGTAGAAAAAAGAATGAAAACTCAAAAAAAGTTTTGCTTCTAAGGGGGCACTACACTAAATCCTTCCGCGTTTGGTGTAGGGTTCGGAGAAATAGTACCTATATCAATTTGATCATCGTCCCAGGGGAAGCAAATAGAAGTAAATCTTGCTTATTTTTTATGAAAAAGATAGAATAGAACCTCAGCATTGCTAATGTGGTCAAAAATCGTCGGAATCGAATACGCACGGGAGCCTAGGCTGCGGAAGGATATCGTTACCGGAACCGGTGAGGAAGCGAAAATATCGGTTTAAAATGGTGAGGGCGCTGTTTAGGTGACCGTAGCGAAAAATTTCATCTAGATGGGTCAAGAAAAATCAAGTTTAAAATAAAATTCAACACATATCTAATACATTCATGCGAAATAAAAACTTCCATCATTGTTACGTGGGGTAAAAATACGGTCTTGAAAAAGGGCCGAAACGCGTGTATTTCAATGGGAGACGTATTTAGTGGTGTGCCCCCTTCGAAGACGTGTTGTTTTTGGCCTATTATGGTACCTTTTACTTGAAAAACTCTCATTTTCACTCTATTTTCGCAGTTTTATTTGTCAATAAAGTTTCTTAAGATTACTACCATTAGGATAAAAGTACAATACAATATTTTAAATCAAATCTAAACACAATCATGCTAGCCTTGGCCACTAAAATTTTGACGAATCATCAAAAGGGGCATTGTACTCTATGGTAATAGCGGTGATAGATTGACGGATGAGCAGTAGATACTGTCAAAACTACAGCATACCTAACCAGAAATGTTTTAGAAATTGAAGTTGGTTCGTATTGGGTGTATTGTAGGAACAAGGATATGGTTACCACCGGTGTCACCTGCGGTATCCTGGACACAGGGAGGTAATCACCACGCTTCCAAGAGCCGTGTACATCTTACAGAACCGCAGACCTGACCTGACATGCATGGGAGAAACGCCATGCCGGGGGGGGGGGGGGTGGTCCCATAGAGTGTGTCAAGCGGACGTGCGCAGAAGGCGACCACTTGGTGTTAGAATCTTCGACAGATAACAAGAGGAGAATCACATGCCACGGTTTGAAGAATTACAGCGGGTGTTCACCTCCATGTATCACCACATGAATTGAAAGATCACATGAAATATCTCTCAAACAGACCCTTTTAAACCCAAACAGCTCTTCTAGAGCTACCATTACTGAAAACTAGAGAATAGTGAATTTGTGTCGGACTTTGTCTGTATGTAATATTATAATCAAATGTTTATTAAATGTTAAGTTAGTTCGTATTACATTATTCACGAAACAATTGATAATGCATACACTATAGTTCGCCAAAATCGATGTCAGCCCAGTTGGTGCCGGACCAGATGGTGCCGGACTGGGTGATTTCTTGCATTTATACACGATTTATGAACATTTGGGACATCATCATTTTTCAGAAAAATGCTCTTATTTGAGAACCACAGATCGCACAGAGGTATGCTTTGGCAATTTATCTTAGAAATACTTGTTCTTTCGAAATATGTAGAAAAAAGAATGAAAACTCAAAAAAAGTTTTGCTTCGAAGACGTGTTGTTTTTGGCCTATTATGGTACCTTTTACTTGAAAAACTCTCATTTTCACTCTATTTTCGCAGTTTTATTTGTCAATAAAGTTTCTTAAGATTACTACCATTAGGATAAAAGTACAATACAATATTTTAAATCAAATCTAAACACAATCATGCTAGCCTTGGCCACTAAAATTTTGACGAATCATCAAAAGGGGCATTGTACTCTATGGTAATAGCGGTGATAGATTGACGGATGAGCAGTAGATACTGTCAAAACTACAGCATACCTAACCAGAAATGTTTTAGAAATTGAAGTTGGTTCGTATTGGGTGTATTGTAGGAACAAGGATATGGTTACCACCGGTGTCACCTGCGGTATCCTGGACACAGGGAGGTAATCACCACGCTTCCAAGAGCCGTGTACATCTTACAGAACCGCAGACCTGACCTGACATGCATGGGAGAAACGCCATGCCGGGGGGGGGGGGGGGGGGGGTGGTCCCATAGAGTGTGTCAAGCGGACGTGCGCAGAAGGCGACCACTTGGTGTTAGAATCTTCGACAGATAACAAGAGGAGAATCACATGCCACGGTTTGAAGAATTACAGCGGGTGTTTACCTCCATGTATCACCACATGAATTGAAAGATCACATGAAATATCTCTCAAACAGACCCTTTTAAACCCAAACAGCTCTTCTAGAGCTACCATTACTGAAAACTAGAGAATAGTGAATTTGTGTCGGACTTTGTCTGTATGTAATATTATAATCAAATGTTTATTAAATGTTAAGTTAGTTCGTATTACATTATTCACGAAACAATTGATAATGCATACACTATAGTTCGCCAAAATCGATGTCAGCCCAGTTGGTGCCGGACCAGATGGTGCCGGACTGGGTGATTTCTTGCATTTATACACGATTTATGAACATTTGGGACATCATCATTTTTCAGAAAAATGCTCTTATTTGAGAACCACAGATCGCACAGAGGTATGCTTTGGCAATTTATCTTAGAAATACTTGTTCTTTCGAAATATGTAGAAAAAAGAATGAAAACTCAAAAAAAGTTTTGCTTCTAAGGGGGCACTACACTAAATCCTTCCGCGTTTGGTGTAGGGTTCGGAGAAATAGTACCTATATCAATTTGATCATCGTCCCAGGGGAAGCAAATAGAAGTAAATCTTGCTTATTTTTTATGAAAAAGATAGAATAGAACCTCAGCATTGCTAATGTGGTCAAAAATCGTCGGAATCGAATACGCACGGGAGCCTAGGCTGCGGAAGGATATCGTTACCGGAACCGGTGAGGAAGCGAAAATATCGGTTTAAAATGGTGAGGGCGCTGTTTAGGTGACCGTAGCGAAAAATTTCATCTAGATGGGTCAAGAAAAATCAAGTTTAAAATAAAATTCAACACATATCTAATACATTCATGCGAAATAAAAACTTCCATCATTGTTACGTGGGGTAAAAATACGGTCTTGAAAAAGGGCCGAAACGCGTGTATTTCAATGGGAGACGTATTTAGTGGTGTGCCCCCTTCGAAGACGTGTTGTTTTTGGCCTATTATGGTACCTTTTACTTGAAAAACTCTCATTTTCACTCTATTTTCGCAGTTTTATTTGTCAATAAAGTTTCTTAAGATTACTACCATTAGGATAAAAGTACAATACAATATTTTAAATCAAATCTAAACACAATCATGCTAGCCTTGGCCACTAAAATTTTGACGAATCATCAAAAGGGGCATTGTACTCTATGGTAATAGCGGTGATAGATTGACGGATGAGCAGTAGATACTGTCAAAACTACAGCATACCTAACCAGAAATGTTTTAGAAATTGAAGTTGGTTCGTATTGGGTGTATTGTAGGAACAAGGATATGGTTACCACCGGTGTCACCTGCGGTATCCTGGACACAGGGAGGTAATCACCACGCTTCCAAGAGCCGTGTACATCTTACAGAACCGCAGACCTGACCTGACATGCATGGGAGAAACGCCATGCCGGGGGGGGGGGGGGTGGTCCCATAGAGTGTGTCAAGCGGACGTGCGCAGAAGGCGACCACTTGGTGTTAGAATCTTCGACAGATAACAAGAGGAGAATCACATGCCACGGTTTGAAGAATTACAGCGGGTGTTCACCTCCATGTATCACCACATGAATTGAAAGATCACATGAAATATCTCTCAAACAGACCCTTTTAAACCCAAACAGCTCTTCTAGAGCTACCATTACTGAAAACTAGAGAATAGTGAATTTGTGTCGGACTTTGTCTGTATGTAATATTATAATCAAATGTTTATTAAATGTTAAGTTAGTTCGTATTACATTATTCACGAAACAATTGATAATGCATACACTATAGTTCGCCAAAATCGATGTCAGCCCAGTTGGTGCCGGACCAGATGGTGCCGGACTGGGTGATTTCTTGCATTTATACACGATTTATGAACATTTGGGACATCATCATTTTTCAGAAAAATGCTCTTATTTGAGAACCACAGATCGCACAGAGGTATGCTTTGGCAATTTATCTTAGAAATACTTGTTCTTTCGAAATATGTAGAAAAAAGAATGAAAACTCAAAAAAAGTTTTGCTTCGAAGACGTGTTGTTTTTGGCCTATTATGGTACCTTTTACTTGAAAAACTCTCATTTTCACTCTATTTTCGCAGTTTTATTTGTCAATAAAGTTTCTTAAGATTACTACCATTAGGATAAAAGTACAATACAATATTTTAAATCAAATCTAAACACAATCATGCTAGCCTTGGCCACTAAAATTTTGACGAATCATCAAAAGGGGCATTGTACTCTATGGTAATAGCGGTGATAGATTGACGGATGAGCAGTAGATACTGTCAAAACTACAGCATACCTAACCAGAAATGTTTTAGAAATTGAAGTTGGTTCGTATTGGGTGTATTGTAGGAACAAGGATATGGTTACCACCGGTGTCACCTGCGGTATCCTGGACACAGGGAGGTAATCACCACGCTTCCAAGAGCCGTGTACATCTTACAGAACCGCAGACCTGACCTGACATGCATGGGAGAAACGCCATGCCGGGGGGGGGGGGGGGTGGTCCCATAGAGTGTGTCAAGCGGACGTGCGCAGAAGGCGACCACTTGGTGTTAGAATCTTCGACAGATAACAAGAGGAGAATCACATGCCACGGTTTGAAGAATTACAGCGGGTGTTTACCTCCATGTATCACCACATGAATTGAAAGATCACATGAAATATCTCTCAAACAGACCCTTTTAAACCCAAACAGCTCTTCTAGAGCTACCATTACTGAAAACTAGAGAATAGTGAATTTGTGTCGGACTTTGTCTGTATGTAATATTATAATCAAATGTTTATTAAATGTTAAGTTAGTTCGTATTACATTATTCACGAAACAATTGATAATGCATACACTATAGTTCGCCAAAATCGATGTCAGCCCAGTTGGTGCCGGACCAGATGGTGCCGGACTGGGTGATTTCTTGCATTTATACACGATTTATGAACATTTGGGACATCATCATTTTTCAGAAAAATGCTCTTATTTGAGAACCACAGATCGCACAGAGGTATGCTTTGGCAATTTATCTTAGAAATACTTGTTCTTTCGAAATATGTAGAAAAAAGAATGAAAACTCAAAAAAAGTTTTGCTTCTAAGGGGGCACTACACTAAATCCTTCCGCGTTTGGTGTAGGGTTCGGAGAAATAGTACCTATATCAATTTGATCATCGTCCCAGGGGAAGCAAATAGAAGTAAATCTTGCTTATTTTTTATGAAAAAGATAGAATAGAACCTCAGCATTGCTAATGTGGTCAAAAATCGTCGGAATCGAATACGCACGGGAGCCTAGGCTGCGGAAGGATATCGTTACCGGAACCGGTGAGGAAGCGAAAATATCGGTTTAAAATGGTGAGGGCGCTGTTTAGGTGACCGTAGCGAAAAATTTCATCTAGATGGGTCAAGAAAAATCAAGTTTAAAATAAAATTCAACACATATCTAATACATTCATGCGAAATAAAAACTTCCATCATTGTTACGTGGGGTAAAAATACGGTCTTGAAAAAGGGCCGAAACGCGTGTATTTCAATGGGAGACGTATTTAGTGGTGTGCCCCCTTCGAAGACGTGTTGTTTTTGGCCTATTATGGTACCTTTTACTTGAAAAACTCTCATTTTCACTCTATTTTCGCAGTTTTATTTGTCAATAAAGTTTCTTAAGATTACTACCATTAGGATAAAAGTACAATACAATATTTTAAATCAAATCTAAACACAATCATGCTAGCCTTGGCCACTAAAATTTTGACGAATCATCAAAAGGGGCATTGTACTCTATGGTAATAGCGGTGATAGATTGACGGATGAGCAGTAGATACTGTCAAAACTACAGCATACCTAACCAGAAATGTTTTAGAAATTGAAGTTGGTTCGTATTGGGTGTATTGTAGGAACAAGGATATGGTTACCACCGGTGTCACCTGCGGTATCCTGGACACAGGGAGGTAATCACCACGCTTCCAAGAGCCGTGTACATCTTACAGAACCGCAGACCTGACCTGACATGCATGGGAGAAACGCCATGCCGGGGGGGGGGGGGGGGGGGTGGTCCCATAGAGTGTGTCAAGCGGACGTGCGCAGAAGGCGACCACTTGGTGTTAGAATCTTCGACAGATAACAAGAGGAGAATCACATGCCACGGTTTGAAGAATTACAGCGGGTGTTCACCTCCATGTATCACCACATGAATTGAAAGATCACATGAAATATCTCTCAAACAGACCCTTTTAAACCCAAACAGCTCTTCTAGAGCTACCATTACTGAAAACTAGAGAATAGTGAATTTGTGTCGGACTTTGTCTGTATGTAATATTATAATCAAATGTTTATTAAATGTTAAGTTAGTTCGTATTACATTATTCACGAAACAATTGATAATGCATACACTATAGTTCGCCAAAATCGATGTCAGCCCAGTTGGTGCCGGACCAGATGGTGCCGGACTGGGTGATTTCTTGCATTTATACACGATTTATGAACATTTGGGACATCATCATTTTTCAGAAAAATGCTCTTATTTGAGAACCACAGATCGCACAGAGGTATGCTTTGGCAATTTATCTTAGAAATACTTGTTCTTTCGAAATATGTAGAAAAAAGAATGAAAACTCAAAAAAAGTTTTGCTTCGAAGACGTGTTGTTTTTGGCCTATTATGGTACCTTTTACTTGAAAAACTCTCATTTTCACTCTATTTTCGCAGTTTTATTTGTCAATAAAGTTTCTTAAGATTACTACCATTAGGATAAAAGTACAATACAATATTTTAAATCAAATCTAAACACAATCATGCTAGCCTTGGCCACTAAAATTTTGACGAATCATCAAAAGGGGCATTGTACTCTATGGTAATAGCGGTGATAGATTGACGGATGAGCAGTAGATACTGTCAAAACTACAGCATACCTAACCAGAAATGTTTTAGAAATTGAAGTTGGTTCGTATTGGGTGTATTGTAGGAACAAGGATATGGTTACCACCGGTGTCACCTGCGGTATCCTGGACACAGGGAGGTAATCACCACGCTTCCAAGAGCCGTGTACATCTTACAGAACCGCAGACCTGACCTGACATGCATGGGAGAAACGCCATGCCGGGGGGGGGGGGGGGTGGTCCCATAGAGTGTGTCAAGCGGACGTGCGCAGAAGGCGACCACTTGGTGTTAGAATCTTCGACAGATAACAAGAGGAGAATCACATGCCACGGTTTGAAGAATTACAGCGGGTGTTCACCTCCATGTATCACCACATGAATTGAAAGATCACATGAAATATCTCTCAAACAGACCCTTTTAAACCCAAACAGCTCTTCTAGAGCTACCATTACTGAAAACTAGAGAATAGTGAATTTGTGTCGGACTTTGTCTGTATGTAATATTATAATCAAATGTTTATTAAATGTTAAGTTAGTTCGTATTACATTATTCACGAAACAATTGATAATGCATACACTATAGTTCGCCAAAATCGATGTCAGCCCAGTTGGTGCCGGACCAGATGGTGCCGGACTGGGTGATTTCTTGCATTTATACACGATTTATGAACATTTGGGACATCATCATTTTTCAGAAAAATGCTCTTATTTGAGAACCACAGATCGCACAGAGGTATGCTTTGGCAATTTATCTTAGAAATACTTGTTCTTTCGAAATATGTAGAAAAAAGAATGAAAACTCAAAAAAAGTTTTGCTTCTAAGGGGGCACTACACTAAATCCTTCCGCGTTTGGTGTAGGGTTCGGAGAAATAGTACCTATATCAATTTGATCATCGTCCCAGGGGAAGCAAATAGAAGTAAATCTTGCTTATTTTTTATGAAAAAGATAGAATAGAACCTCAGCATTGCTAATGTGGTCAAAAATCGTCGGAATCGAATACGCACGGGAGCCTAGGCTGCGGAAGGATATCGTTACCGGAACCGGTGAGGAAGCGAAAATATCGGTTTAAAATGGTGAGGGCGCTGTTTAGGTGACCGTAGCGAAAAATTTCATCTAGATGGGTCAAGAAAAATCAAGTTTAAAATAAAATTCAACACATATCTAATACATTCATGCGAAATAAAAACTTCCATCATTGTTACGTGGGGTAAAAATACGGTCTTGAAAAAGGGCCGAAACGCGTGTATTTCAATGGGAGACGTATTTAGTGGTGTGCCCCCTTCGAAGACGTGTTGTTTTTGGCCTATTATGGTACCTTTTACTTGAAAAACTCTCATTTTCACTCTATTTTCGCAGTTTTATTTGTCAATAAAGTTTCTTAAGATTACTACCATTAGGATAAAAGTACAATACAATATTTTAAATCAAATCTAAACACAATCATGCTAGCCTTGGCCACTAAAATTTTGACGAATCATCAAAAGGGGCATTGTACTCTATGGTAATAGCGGTGATAGATTGACGGATGAGCAGTAGATACTGTCAAAACTACAGCATACCTAACCAGAAATGTTTTAGAAATTGAAGTTGGTTCGTATTGGGTGTATTGTAGGAACAAGGATATGGTTACCACCGGTGTCACCTGCGGTATCCTGGACACAGGGAGGTAATCACCACGCTTCCAAGAGCCGTGTACATCTTACAGAACCGCAGACCTGACCTGACATGCATGGGAGAAACGCCATGCCGGGGGGGGGGGGGGGTGGTCCCATAGAGTGTGTCAAGCGGACGTGCGCAGAAGGCGACCACTTGGTGTTAGAATCTTCGACAGATAACAAGAGGAGAATCACATGCCACGGTTTGAAGAATTACAGCGGGTGTTCACCTCCATGTATCACCACATGAATTGAAAGATCACATGAAATATCTCTCAAACAGACCCTTTTAAACCCAAACAGCTCTTCTAGAGCTACCATTACTGAAAACTAGAGAATAGTGAATTTGTGTCGGACTTTGTCTGTATGTAATATTATAATCAAATGTTTATTAAATGTTAAGTTAGTTCGTATTACATTATTCACGAAACAATTGATAATGCATACACTATAGTTCGCCAAAATCGATGTCAGCCCAGTTGGTGCCGGACCAGATGGTGCCGGACTGGGTGATTTCTTGCATTTATACACGATTTATGAACATTTGGGACATCATCATTTTTCAGAAAAATGCTCTTATTTGAGAACCACAGATCGCACAGAGGTATGCTTTGGCAATTTATCTTAGAAATACTTGTTCTTTCGAAATATGTAGAAAAAAGAATGAAAACTCAAAAAAAGTTTTGCTTCTAAGGGGGCACTACACTAAATCCTTCCGCGTTTGGTGTAGGGTTCGGAGAAATAGTACCTATATCAATTTGATCATCGTCCCAGGGGAAGCAAATAGAAGTAAATCTTGCTTATTTTTTATGAAAAAGATAGAATAGAACCTCAGCATTGCTAATGTGGTCAAAAATCGTCGGAATCGAATACGCACGGGAGCCTAGGCTGCGGAAGGATATCGTTACCGGAACCGGTGAGGAAGCGAAAATATCGGTTTAAAATGGTGAGGGCGCTGTTTAGGTGACCGTAGCGAAAAATTTCATCTAGATGGGTCAAGAAAAATCAAGTTTAAAATAAAATTCAACACATATCTAATACATTCATGCGAAATAAAAACTTCCATCATTGTTACGTGGGGTAAAAATACGGTCTTGAAAAAGGGCCGAAACGCGTGTATTTCAATGGGAGACGTATTTAGTGGTGTGCCCCCTAGTGCCCCCTGTAGTGCGCCTAAAGTTAAACACAGCCTGTGTGACGGGGTCATTGACCGCTGATCGACGTTAAAAGAGCGATGAAATGTTCGTGATAAATACATCGATGAAATGTTCGCGATAAAACCATCGATGAAATGTTCGTGATAAAACCGTCGATGAAATGTTCGTGATAAACACAACGATGAAATGATCGCGATAAACTCATCGATGAAATGTTCGCGATAAAACCATCGATGAAATGTTCGTGATAAAACCATCGATGAAATGTTCGTGATAAACACAACGATGAAATGATCGCGATAAACTCATCGATGAAATGTTCGCGATAAAACCATCGATGAAATGTTCGTGATAAACACAACGATGAAATGATCGCGATAAACTCATCTATGAAATGTTCGCGATAAAACCATCGATGAAATGTTCGTGATAAAACCATCGATGAAATGTTCGTGATAAACACAACGATGAAATGATCGAGATAAACTCATCGATGAAATGTTCGTGATAAACTCATCGATGAAATGTTCGTGATAAACTCATCGATGAAATGATCGCGATAAACTCATCGATGAAATGTTCGTGACAAAAAGATCGACGAAATGTTCATGATAAAACGTTCGAATTTCAGATCATTAATAAAAACTGAAAATGCGACGCATTTCTGGTTTTTAATTGATGAAATGTTCGCGATAGACTGGTCGATGAAATGTTCTCGATGAAAATGATCGAATTTTCTGATCACTATTAAAAACCCAAAATGCGTTCCATAGATACGCAGGTTACAAATCCACAGGAAACGAAAAAGCACCCGTTATCTCCAAAGTATCCCGGTTTTATCAAAATCATGATGTCCATGCCCATAACGAAGACGAGCATGATATCAGATATAGTCAAGTTCACAATCAGGGTATTCGTGACGTTTCTCAAGTGCGGCACGCGAGCGTACAGGAATATAACAGCTCCATTAGTGCTGACCACGAAGAGTATTAGCAGGATTTGGATGGCGGTAGTTGCAGCGATTATCGTAGGGTTGAGCGGCGTGGAGGTGACGTTCACCATCATTGCACATTCGAGTTGATGGTCGTTGTTGAGAGATTGTCAGGTTTTGCAAACTACTGCACAGTTCTGCTGAATGCTGTATATACCCTCTGATACATACACCCAAAGTCAAAGAAGTGCGGGTCGTTAAGGGTAAACTATAGAGCATCTAGCTAGACATGCGTTATCTTTGGCAAGGATGGCCCAAAGCCCCCAACGCCGAGCCCAAACTGGCCAAAGATCTTAAAAATCTGATCCCGGTGTACGAGTTGTTTTTGAAGAGTACACCTCCCTGGTAATACATTCACTATACATTGCCCGTTTAAGATTCAATCAAGTTAGTTGCGATTTGCTGATTAGCCGGCACAAAATGCTGTCTTGGTTTGGCCAACGTCACTGACTCATCACAGATGGATCGATGTTCTCCAACAGACCGGCGTATGTTGTCAACGTGCGTGACCGGTGAAGAATTATATGTTGATAATTTTGTGACTCACGACTTGTGTTACGGCGGGTTGTGGTGACTGCACTCTGCATTGGTTGCCACGGACGCGGTCAATGTGAAGTGGTCTTGTCAACTTTTCAATAACAAATGACGTTTGACCGGTCTAGAAATCTCTAATCCTCTTAGTCTTTATCTATTAATCGTTAACTTAATTCTCTAGACCTATAACTATAATAATCGTAAAGTCAATTGGTAAGTAGGCGATTATAAATTGACGATGTTGCCAGTGGCGGCTGGATGTATGTAGGCGGTAGGCCCAGGGATACTATTAACTTTGGGATAGGAAAGTAGTATACCAACGTACGTAGCGAAAACGGACCCTTTTGCATATTTGAATAAATTATGGTTATCGTCCGGAATGTGTCGGTGACCGGCGTTTAACGCGTTTAACAATGTTTAACCAGGTTTAACGGCAGGTTAAACGGCATGTTAGTCAGCATAGGTTTGGGGGCGCTGCAGACGACGGTGGCCACGTGAAACCTAAATTTTGAATTCGTAGTGAATAACACGTAATCGCGAATTTTAAACTATCATTTTGACAAATACATCATAATCAAAAGGATTTTTATCGTTAACCGGGCGATGACTGTTAAAAATAATTCACAATGGTGCACTCCCGTTGCCAAATTGGGTCGTCTGAGAGACGCGTGGCCAGCGTTGCGTCGTCTGCTACAATCACACGTCTGCAATCACGCCTGATCGGTATAGCGCCCTCAATTCTATGCTGACTAAGTTCAATTTAAAAGTGGACCCGATCGGCAAGCTCAGTCGCATACCCCTGGTAGGCCTACATGTAGTTCAGATGAACTCGGGTGATATTGGTTGAAACCCGGACATGGAAGCTATAAGCTGTTTTTGTTTTGTTTTAAAATACGCAGGAAGTATTCAATAATCACCATAAATATGTACTCTTGGGGAACTCTTTTTATAAGAGGTTAAAGTTGGGACCGTGAGGGTGAAAATCCCAAATATACGATCTTTGCAAGTTCCAGTCAGATTTTTTTCTCGGGTACACTCAATAATTCATCAGCCATCAGATTTAATTCATACCTTGCTATTCATAGAGATAATACTACCTCGCGATCTTATTAATACCGGAAACAACATTTGATACCTTGACGAAATAAAGCGTATAGTATATATATGATGAGACCTGAGACTAATACTTTAGGATACACTGTTAAAAAAATGTTGTAAAATTAACGGTAATAGGCTGGCAGCCAATCTGCCAACAAACCCCTGTAAAATTTACATTGTACTGTAAAAATTTACAGTAAATACAATGTAGCTGTCAAATTTTAATAACGGGACACTGTAAAATTTTACAGTTTCTTAAACTAATTACTGTAAAAATGCACAAAAAACAATATGTATATTTTACAGTATTTTCCTGTTTTTTTACAATGCAAAGTAAAATTTACAGGCGTTTGTTGAAAATATTGTAAAATTAACGGTAAAAAGGCTGGCAGCCAATCTGCCAACAAACCCCTGTAAAATTAACATTGATGACATTTAGAACTTGGTCAAAAAATTGACAATTTTTGTGTGTGTGTAGCTAATGTTGAGAATGTAAAGTCTTAAGCCACTAGCTCAACTTTTCATTTTAGTCAACGATGGCTTAAAGAATCACTAGTGTGAAAAATACAGTATTTGACCGTTTTTTGTAGAAACGGTAAAATACTGTCATATTCCCATCATTTTACAGTGTTTTAGGCCTATACATGTAAATTCTACAATGATTTTTTACGGTGTATATTAGTCTCAGATGAGACTGATTGGCCAAACAAATGTTGTTTACGGTATATAAATTCGCGGGCCAGTTAGTTCTGATGGACTGGTTACTATTATAGTGTGTCTCAAATGAAAATTAACAACCATATCTAATGTATAGTCTTTATCTCCGCTATTATCATGATTGTAAATACAATGTGGTTGAATTGATTAACAACGCCGTATTAAAACAAACAGTTTGTATTCGTTCACAGTGTTGTTTTATTTTGCGTCACTATCGTAACAAAACTGGTCATATTTTATAAAATGAGATATATCAATCCTGAAAGTATAATGTTAACAGTGGGATGTATGTATTAGACTACTAGGCACTAGACAAAATGCGCGCAATAGGCCCAAAGATTTTCAGTTTCTAAATTAAAATAGTCATGGAAAACTTTCCTGAAGCCATCTTGTTCAGCTTGAATTCAACATTGATTGAAACTAGTACACTCTTAAACTTGCGTGGTTAAAAAGTGGTCATTTTTTAACCACGTTTGGTAGTTAACTATGCACCTTACCACGTTGGGTGTCAAATTGACCACACCATCCGTGGTAAGACAAAATGACCACGTATTGTGGTTGAAAATTTAACCACGATACGGGGTTGAATTAAAGTAACACCTATGACGTGGTTGCTTTTTCGTGGTTACCTTCGGGGTTGTTTTGTAGACAAAATGACCACGTATTGTGGTTGAAAATTTAACCACAATACGGGGTCGAAAAAAAACCCCACTATGCCCTGGTTGCTTGAGGGAATGGTGGTGGTGTGAGGGGGGGGTGAGGCTGCAGGGGCATCAAATATTTGGTGTTTATGTTTTTGCACAATGTATTTGCATTTACCTTGTGTACAAAAACTTTACACTTTCTTAAAGCAAGTGAGACGATATATGCATGCATATCAATATGCATTCAATGGTGTTAAATTAATACATCGACTTAATTAAGATAAAATATTAGGTTTCAATGAATACAAGGTGCATATAGCTCATTAGCATAATTGAAATCGTACAAACGAGCACCGGTGCTAATTTTTGTACCATTGCAATTATGCTAATGAGCTATTTGCACAATTTACTCGGCTCATATAAGGCCAAGTAAAATATGCAAATTAGCGATCAGTGGCTGATTCTACACTTTCCGTGGTCAAATTGATTTGACTATTGTCGCCGTTGTCAAAATACTAGTAACTGGTCATCTGTAGTCAATTCAACCACGAATGCAGTCAAATCGACCACGTATATAGTTGATTAAAAATGACCACGGAAAAAATAACCACGAAGAATTAAGAGTGTATACTTACGAAGCACATATACATTGACATTTTTAAAGTCCCCCACATAATATTTAGAATATTTACGGTGGTTCAAGACCCATTATAATGTTGAAACGTAGGAAAAATGAGCGCGAATCAAGCAACAAATTCAGTTTTTGAACTAAAATGGTCCAGAAAACACGTTCCTGAAGCAATCTTGTTAATTATTTATTTATTTATTTGGGCCTTACGACCCTGGATAACCCAAGAAAGCCTCGTTGAAGCTTATTTCCATTGGGGTCCGTTAGATGTGTGAACAGCTACAGACCGGGATGATCCCCTACTCTTTGCGAAAGAGTCTGTAACCTTTTAACGTGCTCGGGTATTGCACTTCCGATGCACGGGACCACCATTTTTATGTGACTTCCGAACCACTGAATTTTGCTGCCATTAGGAAATCGTCACAACCACCTCGCTTCATTTACCAGGCTATCCGATACGGCGCACACAATGTATCAGCACTTAGATTGTAATATCCCCTAACAGCTCCCCAATCTCGCTTGGGTCGACGAAGCAATTGAGACTAAGTACCTTGCCCAAGGATACAAACAAGTTGGCTGTAGCGGGGCTAGAACTCACGACCTTTGCATCGTGAGACCGGCATGCTATCCACTACACCACACGTGCTCTCAAACTTGAATAGTGAAATATTGGAACTAATTGGCATTTGTAACACTAAAAAGGTCCAGTATAACGTTTTTAACATCCCCACATTAAAATTATGGGGACGTGAACCCGTAACGGCCCACCCCCATTTTCGCCGCCTATGCCCAACCCTTTCTTCTCCTCCCCTACCTTCCCTCCTCTTCCTCTTCCTTCTTGTTCTCCTCTTCCTCCTCCTCCTCCTCCTGCTTCTCACAGTCCTCCTCTTCCTCCTTTTTTTAAAACTCTTTTGTCAATTGGGGGGGGGGGGGGGGTGGCTTGCTGGCCCCCTTCTAGATACGCCAGGGTGTAAGTGCCCCGGGGCCGGTATAGTGCAATATCCATATCCTGAAAGAAGAAGAGACTATTTGCTCTTCGTACCACCTCTGCCGTCTGACCTCCGCCAGTCTGTGTCATGCGCCCTCTATATATAACGCCCTCTATATATAATTGGTTTACGCATGCGTACTGCATAAAAGTCGCATATTTGCAGCGGTACACAAACCTGAAGAAATTAGGCCGATTTTTAGATGGTTGACAGTCTTAATTTATGAATATTATATAGCATGAAATCAGGGTGTTAAATAATGAAGGTAAGACAATGATAGAGATACCATATGTCACCAAATATCGTGAGATGAAAGAGAACAAGGACTGTAGCGATGTTCAACCTTGTACTGTAGCCGTGTTGACATTTTAACTGCTGCAGCGCACAGTCACGCGACCGAAAGTATACATTAGCAACGGTTGTCGTGTAGGCCTAGGCCTATTTTATGTTTAAGGGTGTCCAATGTAAGCTTATTTTTGGAGAATAACAAATGTCTCTTACCCTGTTTACTCTTTCTTTATTAACATGGTTGAAATAATTACAACAAATAATTGTGTTGAAGATTGTGCAATTGTGTTGAATAATTGTCACTGGACGTGGACTCGACGAGACAAAAATATCAACTCTCATAGTCATAGACTCTACAACTTACAAGTCCCTAGTCCGTCCAGCGTTGGAGTACACTTCTACTGCGTGGAGCCCTCTAACAAAAGACAACATTACTAAATTAGAAAAGGCACAGAAAAACTGCCTTCGCCTGTGTAAAGACAACAAGATCATCATGGAATCTGTGGAGGACAGAAGGAGAAAGACAGAGCTGGTTGACACTTACAAATTCATAAATGGTCACTACAAAACCGCATCTGACAAATACTTCTCTCTACCCACTAGAGACCTCAGAGGTCATTCTAAAAAAACCTGTCAAGCGCACTAGGACCAAACTAGCCGGCCAATTTTACTCTAACAGAGTGGTCGGTCCATGGAACAATCTTCCTGAATCAGTTAGTTATTTCTGCGCCTAGTGTGGCATCTTTCAAGAAAAAATTGAGAGTTCTTCCCATTGGAGTAAAGGACTAATCGACCAAGTAAATAAGTATAAGTATCCAAGAGCGAGGATTGCAGGAATTGGTATAGTACTTTTACTTAGTAATATTTGCTCGATCATTTCTTTTTCTTGAAGATAGATTAGATTGGCACATCACTATAACTCAGTTCATGCAGTTACCAGAGTCATCATGATTATGAAGACATTCGTGTGTTAGAATTTTATACATTTAAGACATTATTTGATAGGGAGCCAGTCAGTGTCCAAATTAAGGAAAAAAATCTGGTAATCCTACGGATTACCAATGTCATGAAATCTGGTAATCCGTCAACATTTTTGGTAATCCGTAATTTGATCATTAATTATGCAGATTTCTGGAAATTTCTTTTAACCTAATAGTTATGCACAAATAAGGTATTAATAGCCTACTTACTAACTTACTTTGTATATTAGGAATAATTTAGAGACCTTTTTCGAACCATTATGTTTATTTGTATTTATTTTTGTGCTTATGACTGTTATGACTGACACTGACAGACAAAATAAAGTTATAACCACCAAAACTTGGTCAACAGCCTAGCCCCAAGGTAGGGCTATCGGTAGAGGTTAAGTCTGGTTTTTATTTCAATTGCACATAAATTGAAAAATACCTAAATTCAGTAAATTATCATTTAATATGGGAAGAGAAGTGTTGCCTATTAAATGACATAACAATAAAATAATAATAAAAATATATTTGCAAATTCAAGTCAGAAAAATTATATTTGTGGTTCATAGGCATGTGATGAGGTATTGCAAAATGGTAAATCTGTGTATTAAAGATTTTGAAATGCATTCAAAACCTATGTGGCCATGCGTTTTGAACTCGCCACCCAAAAATGGTGGTGTTGTTACGTATTTTCAAATTGTGATCTGTTTAATTCATCATATCTCAGCAAAACAAAAAGCTATAGTCCTGTGCTTGGTCTCATTTAAAAGCTAAATAATATGACTAACAAACCTGTAAATATGAACGATATAGCTTCTCAATTAACGAAGTTGTGGTTGATTGAATTGCGAACCGTCAAGGTGGAGGAGGGGGGGGGAGGAGGAGGGGGGGGGGGGAGGAGGTACACATAAACTCTATGGGAACGGGGCGTTTCGCGTGTGTAAACTTGATTAAATTCACTACTGCTAAAGTACTACAGGGGCTACAAACTTGATTTTGGTCTTAATTTACAGCTAAACAATTCTGCTAATTGTTTTTAATCATTTTGAACTCTTTATGATTGGTTTAGTCTATAAAATACGAACTTTTACGTACGAAACTACCCGTTTTCATATTGAACACTGTAGTATGTATTGCGGATGTCTTCAAAATCTAAAAGTTGCTGTATTTTTTTAATTACTTATCCTATCATAGTCAAAGTATACATTTTCTGAAGGGAAATTTGATAAGGAATCCAAATATGGACTTACTTTTTCAGTTGGGGTTAGGGCTAAAATGTTTCAGTTCAAAATATGTTGAATTGTAGAAAAAAAATAACATAATTTGGAACACCCTGTATTCTGAGATTAACAAACAACTGTGATTTTTCTTTCTCCAAAGTCAGTAGGCTTCCCCCATCCTCTAACCATATAAACATTGTTTACTTTCAGTTTATTACTGTAAGTTAGTAATAAGCAATGCATTAAGTAACCCACTTTTTATCCGGAATTTATTTTTTCCACCCTGTATAATTTCAAGGTCACCCTGTATAATGAGTTGAAATGTGTATATTTAGATTGCTTGTGTCTTCAGCTTTCCAAAAATGTATACTTTTGCTAGTTTAGGGTTGATAATTGTGGAGATATTCTAAATTGAAACTCAATTGGTGTAAAAATTCATAATATTTGTGATGTAACGCTAAGGGTGGCGAGTTCATAACGCATGGCCATGTGTTATTATTTCCATCATACATACATCAAACAATTTGTTTACCATATATCACATGCATAAGAAATAAAGTTATACTCTTTTTAACTTGAAATTAAAAATATATTTAAAACAAATCAAAATAGTTTATGCAAACATTTATCAATCTTTATAATGGTGCATAAGGTTACAGGCAACACTTCTATTGTCATCTGCGATAAAGAACAATGTGCATAGTTTACTGAATTTAGTTAGATGTTGTTCACTTTTAAAAATAAATAGGTTTTTTTGACACTGAAAACGGTCCTCAAAAGTTGTTCCAAGGAGTTATCATAGTCAATATAATAACTCCTTGGTTGTACTTTCAATCAGAATAATGAAATACAAATATTTAGGATCATAAGTTGTAAGTTACCATAGCTATGATGTGGGTCATGGGGTACCATGCAACTTATTTCGGGTCAAATATGGGTCATCTAAGGTCATGTTTGATCATTTTTACTTTGAAAAAAAAAATTGGAAAAAAATTGGGAAAAAAAAAATTATTTTTATTTTTTTAAAGTGTGGTCGTCCAACGGATTACCAGCATTGAATTTTCTGGTCGTCCGGCGGCCACTTTGGTTGTCAGGACGACCGGATTACCACTTAATTTGGACACTGGAGCCAGTGCAGTTCAAGACGGAGAAATAGCAGTTTTATGTGGCCGTGTTTGCGAATATAGTTTAACTAATCTGGCAGCAGAGTTTTGATTGAATCCTTTGAAACTTGATTGAAGTTTACTTATTTGTGGCACTGGTTAGGAAAATGGTAGTGGTAGTAGTCCAAAAGACTGCAGTGTTACATTGATCTAGATGACAATGTGATAAAAGCATGCACAAGTATTTGAGTCCATTTTTAATTTTATGTCAAGAAATTTTCTTATCTGTCCAATTCGATAAAGAGCAAATGAAGCAGAATGGCAATGTTATTTACAAATACATCCATCCATTTTCAAATCATTTTGAACAATGATAACTTAACTGTCCTTAACACCTAAATTATGAGCACTTTTCACAGATTTAATTGAAGAATCACAGATTTGTAACCATGATAAAGAAGAAGAATTTCTAAAACAGTAATGGGCGATTCCATGAAAACGTGACGGAGCAAAAAAACTAAAAATTGCTCCAAAATATTTATTTTTATCTTTATGTTGTTCAAAGCTCATGCAAAGGTTCAGGATTTTTTTTTATACAGCATTTGGCTATTGTTTACTATGAAAAAGTATACTTTTCTTACTCCCAAAATGGTAACACGTGTTACCGGAGCAACACTTTTTTGAAAATATTTCCTTAATTGATTTGGTTTTAATTTATGCCACTTATAATTTTAATTCTACTAGTTAGGCCCTATTTAAAAAAAGTAAACAATTAGAAAAAATCATAACCACTACTCCACAATAAGCCATCAAAATGTCGTAACGCGTGTTACCAAACTCATATTCAGGAAAACGTGCTAAAACCTCAATTCTTTAAGTGTTATTTATCACTAGTTATGGTTAATATGTAAGTTCAAATGCCAAAGTCAAAATTAATTTCAATTTAGAAAATAAATAAAGAATCTAATGCTGGTAAATTATGGCTGGACAAAATGTAACGCGTGTTACCGTAACACGTGTTACCGACTATTTTGCAATTTACAAAAAAGTGATAACTTGAATTCTTGTTATTATTCTAGTTTTATAATCCTTAGACAGGTACTTGCTTATAGTAGTGACCAATTGATTGTAGGTTGGTTAGTTTAAATACACAAGCAAAACAAAGTTGGGAATTTGTTTAGTGTGTCTTTTTTTCGTAACGCGTGTTACCGATATTCGGAGCGGTCTAACTCTTACATTAGCATGAGCTAATATTTCATATTGGTGTTAGCATGAGGATCTAGCCTTAAGTCTTGGGTATTACAATACAAAAGATGAAAACTTCATTTAAATTATTTTTACAGTTATAGAGAGGAGAATAAAGAATGGCGCGCTTAAATGTAACGCGTGTTACCGTGGAATCGCCCTAGGAGAACTTCCGTGTTATCGTCATTATATTTGAATTATTTCGTGTCATAAGCCAAAACCAAAAAATTGTTTGTTTGTCCATAGAGGGTCCGAAAAAGGTAGGGTCGGTAGGTCGGATATTCTTTTTTTAATTTTTTTATTTTATTTTTAAAATTGTGTTTGGGAATATAAATTCGGCGTGAATTGAAGTCGTCCAAACACATTACTTTCGTCCTTTACGCATGCGTGTGACACATCGTGCTTCGGCTTTATTCGATTTCCCCTTCGGCCTCTTCCGAAACCTGATACGAATGACGTATTGCTACGAAAATTATCCTTACGCATGCGTGTGACAATTTGTCCAATCACAAATTTTACTTCAATTTTCCGGAACGGTATGAGTGACGTTATGCTAATAACATGTATTTGCAACTCATCTCGAAAGGCACAGTTCCCCATAGTTCCACAGATGTGGATTAAGCCTCTGATTGACCAACTGCGCTCTGAAAATCATGGTTGTTTTTTATAAATACCAGATTTCGGGTGGTAATTTGGGACCCTTCTCAAAAGCAAATTATCATAAATAATGCAAATTTTCTTTCTTCTTCTATCCCCCCATATATAGAGAGTTTTCCACTTGTCGGATAAGACCCACGGACACGGTCCGCTGTTGTTTGCCTGGCAGACCAAGCTTGGTAATTACCTGGCCACGACTGGTAAAGATCACACTGTGCACATCTACGACAGGCATGGTGACATCAAAGATGAAATCAGTTTACCAGGGTAAGAAGAGGAAGAAACAATTAATTACATAGGGTTTAATTGAGTACCAAAAGAAAAGCCTGAGGGGACTCGGTCCTTTTCAATCTCGTCATCGTCATAAGATCTCCCTTTGAGCTACAAAACTCAAGAACTAATTGAGTACCAAATAAAAACCTGAGAGGACTTGGTCCTTTTCACCCTCATCATTCTTAACCGTAACCCCACTGAGTGCTAAAAAATGCTACTCCTAAGTCCATCTCCAAGCGCCTGCGCTGACGGTTTTCGATGACGTAATCAACCGAGCCTATACAGTGAGCGCATTACACTGTGCGAACGAGTAGCTGAGGGCTGTGGCTTAGTGGTTGTGGCTGGAGTCCGGAGGGTCCCCGGATCGATTCCCGGCAATTTAATTGGTGTTTTTTCTCGAAAATTGTGATCCTGGTTAATAACCCTAAACTGGGGTTAGGGTAGGTAGGGTAGGCTCAACTAATTGAGTACAAAAGAAAAACTTGGGAGGACTCGGTCCTTTTCACCTTCATCATTCTTAAGATCCTCCTTTGAAAACTCCAGAGCTAATTGAGAACCAAAATAAAAACCTGAGAGGACTCTGTCCTTTTCACCATCATCATTCTTAAGATCTTCCTTTGAGCTACAAAACTCCAGAGCTAATTGAGAACAAAAATAATAACCTGAGAGGACTCAGTCCTTTTCACCCTTATCATTCATAAGATCTTCCTTTGAGCTACAAAACTCAAGAGCTAATTGAGAACCAAAATAAAAACCTGAAAGGACTCGGGCCTTTTCACCATCATCATTCGTAAGATGGGCGGGTTTAAAAAAAATGGCACCATTCACATTTTACCTTCTATCACTAATACAAAGTGATTTACAGAATAGGTAATTGTTCTAAAATGTGTGCTACTATTGTCTCTTATTTGTGCCAAAAAATGTTAACTGAAGCTACTTCAGATTTTTTGTTGTTGCAATGACCCCAAAAAGTGTCAGGAGTGTAACGTTTTTGTGGGACATTAAAATTGGACATGTAATTTCAGTAGGCCAGAACAAAAAATTCAATGTTCCTACTGACCCATAACATGGATGTTTTTAATATTTGAAGTGTTAACTTTTATTCAGAACAAATCATTTAGAACATTAGATGCTAAATGTCTATTAAAATTATGAATACATCATTATAGTTTGGTTTTCTGAAAAATCAGGTCAAATCCAAATCTTTGAACAAATTGGTCAAAGTAAACAAGATGAACAAAAAGCTTGCAATTCATTTTTGCATATTTTCAATTGGTATTCTATTGCCTTTCAATAGACTTGTGATAATTGCATTTCAGTATCTGCGGTTACGCATTTTATTGTGATGACCCAGGAATGTCAGGAGTGTAACATTGACATTCATCTTATTATTTTTTTACTATGAAGCAGGTGAACTTAAGCAATAATATTGTTTTGTTGTTGTACCTTGATGAAATAAACTAAATGTAACAAAACAAAATATGTTGTGTCACTTGTGACTTTTACAGAGAGCAAATAAGTGTTTGTCAGGAGTGTAACACTATTTCATGTTAGATGTGTCAATGTTTTTACTGCAGATATACTCATACTTATAATGTCAGTTTTGATTTGTTATTGTTCTCTGGAATTGTTAGTGTGTTAGTAAATGGGAAATCATTTACTATTCCTGTTTTTATATTAAATTGGACAAATATGATTACTCATGAATATGGATTCAAGTCCAAATGTTTTTGAAATGAGAATGGGAAAGTGATTTTGGAGTTAAATGTGATCCTATTTTGATCATGAATATTTGGATATACTTCCAATGTACACCTTTAATGCCTCTCAAGGTACTGTAAACATTGGGAACCACTATTCATAATCTTCATAGTGTTGTTTATTATCAACAATATTGCCAAGTCAGGAGTGTAACACCAATTTGTACAAATGTATGTGCTTCTTTAATGCTGCACTATCGCACAGTGGATAGTAATAGAAACTCAATTCTTTCAGCATGGTTTTGTATGAACAAGATATTAAAACTAAATTGTAGAAAACTGATTTTCAATTCCTTTGTTTATTAAATCTATGTACTTTTGGCACTGTAAAGTGGAAATCTTTCAAAGTAAATTCAAAACTTCTTGGTAAAAATGAAAAACTGTCCACTTTTTATGGTGGTTGACGGATAACCATTGGAATATGTATTGGGCAATCTTCAATATCAGTTCAAAAATATTGGGAATAATTTTATGATTCTCAAAATATGTGATACCTTAACTAGAATTGCTCTGTCAGGAGTGTAACATTATATATAATATGCGTTTTTACTGGCACAATATGTGATACTATGTTGCAATAGATTGTAGTAGGAACTTGAAACTTTCTGTGTAGTTTTGTACCAGCAAGGTGTTTGATATAAAGCTATTGTTAAATCTTATTGTTACTTATTTTTGAAGGGAAAAAAACTTCCTGCCCTCAAAGTGAAAAAATAGTGTTGTTTTATACAAAAAAATGAATTTGTTTCACTTTTTGTGCTGCAAATACATTGTTAAGGTGGGTTTTTTAATGAACAATCTTCTTACTTACATTTGAACCTTAAAAGTAGTGTTTATAAAGACAATTACTTAAAGATAACCAAAGAACATACGGTAAGTTTTTTTTTCTCAAAAAATGCATTTTCTGTGTTGTAGATGCAAAAAAAGAAGTTAATTGGATTTTTTAGAATGCCCCTCAAGTTATTTTATAAACTTTGACATCCTTACATCACAAAAACAGCAAAAAAATGAATAGATATCGTGTTTGAAATTTTCGACAAAATGTCCCACTTTGGTGCCATTTTTCTTGAACCCGCCCATATCCCCCTTTGAGCTACAAAACTCAAGAACTAATTGAGTACCAAATAAAAACCTGAGAGGACTCAGTCCTTTTCACCATCATCATTCTTAAGATCCCCCTTGAGGACCATAAAATATTAATTAAGCCATCTTGGCACATATGGTTGCTTGTGTGCCAAACCCTTTAAGAGTTATTCATTACATGGTCACACAAAAACATCATTCATCCATAAGGTGACCAAATAAACCCCTGTTCTATGGACTCGTTCTTGTTGTATTTATTTTTAATGTTTTTAAAATTGTGAAAACTTTCAAAAAATTCACCGAAATGCTCACCAAAATGTTGAAGGAAAAGCAAAACAAAACAAAAAAACATCCAACTGACCAACTCTACCTGAGAGGTCTGTTTGCCTGTAGGACAGGGTTTTCCGTCGCCAAACTTTACAGTGTCCTATTCCTGAAGTGCAACATTTATTCTCCCGCCTGTTTTCTATGTGAATACAGATCCTGCACAGGACTTGGCTGGGACAAGGATGGAGATCTGCTGGCCATCATTTGCGAACGCAGCAGCGTTGTGTTCCTGTGGGATGCCAACTCAAATCGCATCAATCAACTGGAGAGCGGCTTCAAGGACACATTGATATTCCTGTGCTGGTCCAAGACAGGGCCGCAGTTAGCTATTGGGACAAGCAAGGGCAGTCTACTATTGTATAACTATCATACATCAAGGTGAGTGTAACTCAGCTCACAATTCAAGGGTAGTGTAGGTCAAAGGTCAGTCTTATCTACAATTAGCTATATAACATTCATACTGAATGATACACTACTACCAGACACTGTCCCTTGCAAATGGCTCATTCCATGAAGTTGGGGCATATTATGTGACATCCAAGTGAAATTTTCAAAATGGATATTTTCCAACTCTTTCTTCTTTTTTAGGTTCTACATTTACCAAAGTCCAATGTAGAACTTTTTTTTTTAACAGTTGGATGACATTTCCAAAAATCCTGATGCTACATGGACACCATTTCCCATTTCCATATCATTTTCTAATAAATAAGCTTAAGATGTAGGCCAAGTTTCTATACCTCAATTAACTACTTGGAACCACAAATACATGAAAAGAAACCAGATTTGTCTAGGTTGAACATAACTTAACGAACAAGACATCGTAGATTAACTGTTTTATGTAAAAACTCATTGAAAAGTGACTCTTTATTTTGCAATTTGTATAATGAATTTAAATAAAGTACATATCAATATTTGTTTGATGTAAAGTACTCTATAAATAAACCATGCACATTGATTACATTATAGTCATAAAGTAAGTATATGAAGTATTATTTACCTGTATAATGTTATAAAATGCACTACCGATGCTACATGGACACCGCGTCTTGTAACATTGTTAATAATAAGACTATTCATACTGTTACAATTATTTGAGTGTGAATGGTTTGTCTACTTGTTCATCATATCAAGTAGATACACAGAGTGAATTGCTTGAAATTTATCTAAACACTGTTCATGTAAAATTTACCTTTTCTGTGTACTTAAGTATTACGATGCTACATGGACACCGTGCCCTAAAATATTTGGAACAGCTTGAACAGGTGCATCTTTTTCAGATCAATAGAGAGGATGTACTATGATGTTAACTTTTTATGTTATAAGCACACGATAAAATTAATAACATGGATTGTAAAACTACAAATTACACAAAAAGATAACCTGCCATGAAGCATAAAACATAATTACCTATACACATACACCATTTCTTACAATTACACAATAACAATACACCATTGATCAAAGAAACTTAAGATGTCCACTGAAACAAACTTCATGCAGTGTTGTTCTTAAAGTACCCTTTGTGATCTTAGTCTCTTTGCTCGTTTCTGATTGAATCATCCTCTATAATTGATAAAGATCACTTTAATCACTTAAGTTTGATCACTTAAAAAGTCAGTTTGCAAAAAAATAATTTAATTGCCATGATGGATTTCTTTGGAAAGGTACTAGTTTTTGAAAATGATGGGTTCCTTGTCTTCATCTCCATAAATTCCAGGACGATAGAACTGTCTGCTGAATTAATGTCAAGAACCTGCAAAGCAAAACAAAATAAACCCTATGGCTTAGTATCTTCATGGAACATTGTGTATTGATATTGGAGTAGATTATTTATTCATGTTGCACTTTTTGTGTTGCAGGAAAATATTTATATTAAAATCATGCTGGAGTATTTTATTTATTATTCATTCAACATGAAAAAGAATAGCAAAGGATAGAGAACTTAAATGATTTACAATTATTTGTTTTATTTATAGTAAATAAAACTAAAATAAGGGAATGTTTATTGTGAATTCAGTGAAATGCTAATGGAAATGGTGTCCATGTAGCATTGTGTATTAATATATTTCATTAGATATACATCTCTCATAATATGCCTTTTTTTCTGTAAAGTGTAGTAAAATGTAGGCAATATTTTGAATGTTTTGGGTGATGGATAATTTCGAATGGGGTAATTGTTTTAGTCTAATTAGGCAAATTTTATGAAATGCTACATGGACATGGTGTCCATGTAGCATCGTATTGGTAAGCTATATTATTAGCATTAAAAGAGCAAAAACTAATTCATTATTAACTTCAAAGTTTATTAATGATGTGATTCTACAAAAAAATTACAATTTCAACGAACTATAACGATACCCAATGCAAAATATTGCCCATGCTATGCCCGATGCTACATGGACGCCAAATTATTATGGCGTCCGTGACTCAAAATTCATATCATAACATGAAAAGAAATTCTGATTCAGTATTTCCCTCTCAATAAAAATGCATTAATAAATACAGACATACAAGCAACATTAAGAAATAATTACAATCGCACTTACCATTCACAAAACTATCCAATGTTTACATTTTGATGCTACATAAAAGTCCCGATGCTACAACGGGACACCAGCGACTGAAACCTTGATAAAACTAGCCCACATGTGGCAAATTCCAAACAAACCTGATAGCTATTGACCTCTATCCTTACAAAAAGAAATATGGAATGTTTTATTTATCTCCAGGGGGGATTCCCACAAATTGCATAGGATGTTTATCACGATGCTACATTTTATGGTTAGGACACCATGCACACGGCACGGTATACTTTTTCATGAATATATGGAATGGTCTTCATGAAATTTATTCTCATTTGCAATAGTTTTCAATTGATAAATGCTCTTAATTTTGGAAAATAATTTTAAAATGTATGATAGAGAACTACCCCCATTCAGCATTGAAAACTCCCGATGCTACACGTGTATATTTTGTGGACACCGTGCGTAGCATCGGAAAGGCAATTTTCATGTTGCTTGGGTGAAAAATCAGTCCAGCGTGACGAGGTGTTTTGGTCAGTAAACTATGAATACATGTATCTTTTATTAATCAAATCAATTTCCAAGCAATTCTATGATAGTTTTGCTTACATAAAACTCATATTAATTGTTGTGTTTTCCATGTCACGTTTTTTAGCAAAAATGGTCTTGGACACCACCTCATTTTTTATTTTATTTTTCTTCAAGGAAGGGTCGATTTTTAATTTTTTTTCATGGCTCAATACTATAACCTAGTACTGTTTTTGGACACTAACAAAATTTGATATACACATAGAGTAAAACAGTTTATAAGCTGCCTAAAGTACCAAATTCTGCTATTTTAACAAATACCCCAACTTCATGGAATGAGCCAAATAGCAAATTATTCTTTTTATTACTCATTGTATCAAACAAAATAAAATTCCAGACCATTTTTTAAAAATTGTTGCAAATATGACCTCTTTGCAAATAATTTGCCTGTAATTATTTTCATTTTAGAAAAGTACCAATCCTAGGAAAGCACACCAAGAAAATCACATGTGGCGCATGGAACAAACAGAATCTCTTAGCTCTGGGAAGCGAAGACAAAACTCTCACAGTCAGCAACTCCGATGGAGACACTATACGACAGGTAGGTGATACCTCAAATTTTCCACCATAATGTCAAAATTTCACAGGAATCAGATTCCTGATTTCCCTATTTTTCCCCATACATGTACCGTATTATCCCTATTTAGCGCCCAGGACCTTATAAGCGCCCACCCCTGTTTTTCTCAATGACTAACAACAAACAATCTCTTATAAGCGTCCACCTTTTCAATTACTGTAGCACGTCTGTACAACAACATTCTTCACGGTGTCCTTCAGTAAAGCAATACCAGTAAAAAGCCGTGGTTAGATCGCCGCCATCTCTCCCCGATCCCACTAGGCACTTACTGCCACGCGTACAGCAGCGCTGATACACAGAGTGTTTGTCCATTAAATTGTCCGTTTCTCGGATAGTTGACAATTTCTCTCAGATTATTGGACTCCAAATGTTCTTGTAAACGTGATGTCCTCTAACAGCGCTTGTTGTTGTGTAAGTATAGACTTGATCTGGATTTGAAGAAGACGGCGAAGATGACGACGACCCGCTAGCAGACATTTTTTTAGATTTTAATTTAGTCCCGTTTTAATCGCACATGGGAATTCCACTAGTGCAACAGTTCCGTGTATCGTAGTCATTCATTTGTTTATAAACGGGCACCACCAAAAATTATTGTGACAAAGATTTATTGCAGAGAGAAAGGAATTTGTAGAAAGGGGCTCTCTTCGCAACCTTGCCGAATTCGACAGTCTCAACAATAAATGAGTTTAAAAAAAGGTAATCTAATAAGCGCCCACCCAAAATGACTTAGCTAACCGCCCTGGGCGCATAATAGGGATAATACGTAAGCTTCGGGATTTCCTGTGATCACGGAATTCACGGCATAAATCACGGTTTTCATGCTAAATCACGGATTTTGTAAAATGTACTGTGAAATCGCGGAATTGCTGTAAATTGTACCGCGAAATCGCGGAATTCCTATTTCAGTCGCGGTAATTGTCCGACATGCCGATTTACAGTACGGTCTTGTTGAATAACAAAAGAAAATTTTCTGAATTTTCCTATTGAAATATTTCCTTTCAAGACGATATCGACGCACAATTGTGTACAGTCATGACAGTGCATTCATTTCTAGGTCTACTTGAAACGACTGATTGAAGTTCAATTGACAGATGATTTATAATATCGAATTTATTTGAATGAGATGAACAAGACCGTATTCTTTTAAAGAGTAAGGTAGGCCTACTTCAAACCCAACTTCAAAAGAACATAGAGATTGTTTACATCCGCCACCCTCTTCAGAAAGTTTGTTAGTCGATACAAAAGTTAATCCAGCGCGTTCAATGGGTGATTATTGATTCAAGACCCTTTTCTAAAGACACAGAAAATGAAGAGCATGATGACTCACTCGTTTCGATGTCATCAAACGACATCAAACAACATCGTATCGTCAGCATTCATATTTGCATTGCATTGTATTACGAGAGACTGAATACAATAGCTTTCAATGGCTTGCGCTGCGTGTTGTTGTCAATTTGACTTTTTCCCCACGTGCGCTGAATATTCATCAGCATTAGCACCTCATGCATTATTCATGAAGTACATGTACGAATGCGCCTTCGTATACATTGTTAATGGGCATATACATGTACATGACTCGAAGGCGTGTTTAATTTCGCAGTGTCAGGAAAAAACATTACGTCACCAGATTAACCTAATTATCAGGGTTTAATATTCACGAGATGGTATTGTTTGTTTGTTTGTTAAAACGGATACTGTTGTATTAAAAATGGGGGAATCAAACAGTTACACAGCAAGCAATAAACTTGGACGGAGATAATAATTATATAGAAAGTTATCAATATATGAAAACAATAATGACTGTAAATGACCAGAAATTAATAATAAAAATGTTATAATTACTGATGACATCAGGGGATGCGCGTGCGTATGTTAAAAATTACAATCCTTTCCACGTGCGTTGGGAAAAGGACAAGGTAGTGTGAGAAAATAATAAAATCTTGTTTTGTTGAATATGTTTTCCAAAATGTTGAACAACAACAGCATTGATACTAGTTTAAACACTGTGTAAAACAATTTATGACGCATTTAGCACGAAAAATTAAGTTATATTAATACCTTCACGGGGTTTTTTGTAACGAAACTGCGCATCAACTCAACGTTTAAAAAAATCAAACCACGCCGCACTTATAAATGATTTTACTTAAAAAACGTAAAATGAAAAATATTTAAATTTGTATTTTTGGGCTATATCTGTACAAAAGGTTGCGCAAAACAGCTTTATTATTAATTTTAACATTGTACCAAACATTTTCTCTGCATTTAGTAAATACGACCACTCCGCTCCGTAAATCATGGAATTTCGCGCATTTTTTCTTGAAATCTTAATAATCACGGTAAATCACGGTTTTCACAAAAACTGCCCACGGTTTTCACCTTAAAAATTCACGGGAAATCCCGAACCTTAATAATACGGTAGGTGATCAACACAGTGTTTGTGGGGTGGAGGGGGAGCGAGGGTTAACCATTTTCAAAAGTGGTTCATTTTAGGATTAGATCCCCTGTTTATGTTTTTACAGGTATTGAAGGTTGGTATCCTGAATTTTTCACATGGTGTTTTCTCTATTCTACATGAAGGGTCATCAAACATTTAGTCGTAAGGGCAACATTCTAAGGCTGCTGAGGGATCCTGGCTGTTCCAGATTACAAGTTTCATGCCATTTGTCCTTTAAATGTGTCCATTTTAGTCATCGGAGACTGGCCAAAAGTTTGGGCAAAGGGTTGCCATGCCTCAAACTACCTAGATCGCTGCAGTTGACTTCCCTTTATCATGTGAACGACAGGTTGTTCAATTTGTCAAGTAGCTGGGAGTGATTGTTTATTAAGGATAGTAAACAGCCACATACAGTGTATATAGACATTATTTTGGGGGTGAAGACCATATGTCACCACTCACTCAAAAGCCACAATTCTAGACTGAACGGTAGCTACCCAGGTAAAAGAAAATCAATATTTTGGATTATCGTCTGTGAACCTATTCTCGGGCTTGTACAGTATTTTGTCTCTTGTTAAAAAACCTGGTACATGTGACCTGTTTTTCCGATCTTGATTTGAAATGGTCTATAGAACGGTACACACACTTCCAATGTGATAAACCACAGTTTGTGATAAAAATAATGCTTTTGATTTAAAACAACCAAAGTGTCTCTCAGGCCTACATTTTTGTGGAGGTAATTAAAGAAATTTGACCTTTCATCTGACACCAAATCTCAATTTTGATTAGATTGGGGAAAGTGAATTAGAACGGGTCACACACCTTTTATATTGTTAATATTAATTATTTAATTAATAAAATGAAAATACCAACATACCCGATGTATTCCTTGATAGTTTTAGAGCATATTAAATAACAAAATAACAATACTGGATTAATTCACAATATTTACAGACTGCTGTTAGAATGGAACCATCAGAAATCCAATGGTCGGAAATGAAGATGGATGAAAGGAGTCCCGCAGGCGAAACAACGGTAAGTAAGAGGCACTGTCAGTAGCTTTTGTGTCCAAAAGGTGTTATTTGATTGTTACAAAGCTACTGAATCTAAATCATCCCGGTCTGTGTCAGTATACTCACTTTCCTAGGTTACAGGAAAAAATATATATAGTTTTCTATGTTAGGGAATGGTTGGTGAAGTACAGTTTATCTGCGCATACCGACTAAACAGAAACAGAAACAGAAATGTATTGTCCAAATTACCAAATCCAATTTGTATAGCATCCAGTGCCAGAAGATGGAGAAGAAAAAAAATCAAATTTCCCGGGAACATAAACAAAAAATCCCTTCATGAAGAAATAATCCATTTAAATTTGTATGTGCATCTTTATTCATACCTAAAATTTCCCTCCAAAGTCAATATTTCCTGGGAACCAGGTTCTGAGTCCCCTTTATTCCAGCCATGTCAGCATCAGTCATCAGCATCCATTAACACAAACCATTAAAATGGCAACCATATGGAATTAAGCACATCTTACTAAATATTAAGATATTGTCCCCCCCCCCCTCATGCCCCCTCATATGAAATGACAAACTCTATATATACCAAAAATAGTTGGTTATTACCTGCTCCCTCCCCTCTGATCACAGGTCTGCCCCCTCAATTGAAGACCCTAGTTGTGTAACATCTGTCCAAATAATCACATGTTACCATGTTAATTATGGGAATCAATTCAAGGAAACTCGAAAAGGGCTAAGGGAGTGTTCAGAAATACTTTGGTGGGGGGGGGGGGGGCAAAAAAGTTTGAAGTTGCCGGAAGGGGGACCAAAATGTTTTAGGAACTCAAGGGAGGGGGTCAAAAAAGTTTGGCCAAATAGAAAGTGTAACAAAATTTCTGTGCGCTTCGCGTGAATTATGTTTCAATGTTTCATTATTCTACCTTAACAAGATGGCTTCAGGTACGTTTTTCGGGACCATTTTTGTTAAAAAACTGAAAAAAATGTTGTAACCACAAATATTGTTGCTTCCGCTGTTGCTGGTAGGGAGTACGGAAAAAAGAAGACAGTGAAAAAAAATGTTTGAAGTAAAAGAATTTGGATTTGAGTATACAATCATGTTCTTGGTTTGGATGTTCTTTCAAGTTAGAATTTGAATATGGGGGAAATCACCAAACAATTGACCCTGTATCCTTCCCCCATTTCCGCCTATGCTCTTTACCCTTCCCCCTCCTCTTCCTTCTTTTTTCCCTTTTTTTCAAAAGTCTTTTGTCAAGGGGGGGGGGGGGGGGGGGGGGGTAGGGCTTGGCCACCGTCACTGTGATCTTGGGCTAAATGTAAACAAGTTCACTGGATAAATAGCATATATGTTTATTTAGTATATGCGAATGGCTTTGTTCCTAATCCAACAATTTATCCCCCATCCCCCTAGGATTTACGCCTATGATAAAAACCCATTTGAACCGGGGAGGGGGGGGGTCAAAAAAAATGTTTCATTTTGTTTAGGGGGTGAAGGGGGGGGGGGGGGGGCGGGGGTTCAAAGTTCAAAGTAGTTTTCCAGTTTGTAAAGAGGGGGTCAAAAAAGTTAAGACACCGAAATATGCAAGTTGCCCAGCCCAGCCCACCAAAGTATTTCTGAACACTCCCTAAAGGGTGAAAAAAAATGATGAAATATAGGAAATAAAGCTGACAGGGTTGGTAATTTCCTGGGAAACACCTGGTCAATACCTGGCTCACACCTGTGAAACGCCATTTGAAGAAAATGCCGTTTTGATGACCTTGTGGATGTTGAGGATAACATACAAATGTTTCAATCGTGTTTGATGCCTGAGTCATGCATGCATGCATTGTACCACCAAAGTAATCCCTCAAACTCTATTTGTATTTTGATTCTCAGATAAGTGTGTGCGTCGGCAAGAAGACATTATTTTTATTCAACATGGATGACCCGGATAATCCCATAGAACTAGCATTCCAACAGAGATATGGCAATATTATAGCATATAAATGGTAAGGATAAAAATATGACACTTAGGAAGAAACAGGAACTGCAGCCTTCTTTTACAATTAGGCATGGGTATCGCCAGTACCGGGTGTCCCTTAAAAAAGGGTGCACGTGTTAACCCAACTTGTTGACCATGAAGTTCTAACATTTAGTGTATGGTGTTTACACATATTGAAAGACTTAACACCTGGCTTTCAGATGCTGTTTATTTCATCTGATTCGGATTTGTCAATCCTGAGATATCGACAAATAACTAGAGCTACCCAGAATCGATGTTGTGCCACTTTACAGTTTCAAAGGTTTACTCCTAAGATACGACAACTTCCACTTGTACGATTGCCCTTCACCATGTTCACCAGTGTTATGCAAAATAACATTTTTGTATTGAGATTGAATAGGTTTAAATAATAGAATGTGTGCCTGTGTATCCAGGCAGAACTGAATATAAAAATGTTTGTTACATGACTCGAACCAGCCCTTTTGACGAGGTTTCACAAAAAAAGATTATTGGGCCTACATTTTCAAAACAAGACAGACGTCCATATGGCTGGGTCCGGCCTCAATTTTCATTAGAAGAGGGTGTTCATGGTCTTAAAATATCATGAAACGAGAAGTCCAGCAGAAGTCACTCGAGAGTTTGCCATTCATTTCCCAAACCTTCACGTACCATCTAGGAATACACATCAAAGGAGTATTGGAAATACGTGGTAGATGGTACAAGCACCATTATAAATAAAGAACATTCTGAACTAATATATGAAAAGTGGCAGGACACAGTAACACATTGATAACGTGCGGCGTGCACTTCAGAAGGATCCCAGCATAACTGCTAGTAGAAATCCCTTGCCACATATTCCAAGGACATCATTTTTGTCCTCAGCCTTTTTTAAACAATTCTGGTCAAATGCCCACCCCAATGTTTCAAGACGATTGATGCCTATGAATGCCCACCAATGTTAGTATCGTTTTGACGCTCATAATCATTCTTTCTGATTTTGGGGAGCTTTGATAAACTGGGTATATCTCAAGATTGACAAATCCAAATAAGATAAAATCGGCATCTTTTTGGTCTCTAATTCAAAAAATAATAAATATTTTCTAAAAATAAAAAAACGATTCCTATGGAATTGTATGAGGAATATAACAAAACTAGTATGACATAATTTAACAAAATATATTTGAGTTATCTTTTCCAAACCTAAAATGGGTCAAAAAACGTGTTTTTTATAATTTTCTCCAAAATGGTCAATTTCATGATCATAGTTGGATTCATTGAACCCTTTCCTGCAAAAAAATGTATACTTTTATCTAGATTAAATGAATAATGAAGAAGTTACGGCAGTTTTACGGAGGCTATACGAAGGTGCACAGCCCCCTTAACAACGCTTGACCGACCCTACTTGAGAGGCCTGTTCGCCCGTAGAAAAGGGTTGGGTTTTTCGTCTCCTTATACAATACTGCTATTTCTTTATATAAAGGTACGGAGATGGGTATATCATGCTAGGTTTCTCCAATGGCTATTTCATCGTCATCTCAACACACATGAAGGAGATAGGACAGGAGCTATTCCAAGCTCGTAACCACAAGGACAGTCTAGCATCCATTGCCATATCGCTGTCACTCAACAAAGCGGCCTCGTGTGGCGATAGCTGGTGAGTTATTTGGTATAGAGAATATACTTACTTGTAAAGTCAAACCTGTATGCTTACACATGTGCAGTGCATTTCATCCTCGTCATGTCGAAGTTGCACTTTTTCTGGAAGAAGAGGTACTGATTGATAGTTGTTGGTGAATAATATTTAATATATAAATATTGTAAATCGGTTGGCTATAGCCAGTGATGTAATAACTCAATCAAATAATGTAAGTTACTGGAGAGCAAAAACTTGACTTATACTCGAATCATTACTTATTCACTCAAGTGACTTCATGCAAGTCTGGTAAAAACTCAATTCTGTTCACATTTTTTTTGTGACTTTACATATGACTCATGACTTTAGGTTAAATGACTCAGTTACATCTCTGGCTAGATCCTAATCAATATTAATTTAAATGTTGTACCAACTTCTTACCCCACACCTCACGCAGCATAAAGATCCATGACCTCTCCGAAATGAAAGAAGTGTACGCCATCATCAACATGGAGGATGAGACAGAAGGTCTAGGGGCCATGAACTGGACGGACGACGGTCAACTCTTAGCAGTCAGCACGCAGAAGGGTAGTTTGCATGTGTACTTGACCAAGCTACCCATCCTCGGTGACGCTTACGGTACGAGGTTAGCGTACTTGACGTCGCTACTGGAGGTCACTGTAGTTAACCCTATTGAGCAGGTTAGTGATAATACACTGGCAACCTTGTGATGTGTTGCCATATTGGGTTGTTGTTGTTATTTATATGGGGGTGGGGGTATTAGAAGACAGTACTGCCTATTTGTATTAGATGTCTACAACCATAAATTCATCACAAGAATGTTTATACCTAGAGAGATCATCTCTTTGTCCAAAAAATCTCTTTGTCCAAAAACCATTTTGTCTGAGAATTTTCATGTCATCCAAAACCTTATTGGTTTGTCTAAAGACTTTTGTGCAAAGACATTTCACCTTGTCCAACATCTTCTCACTTTGCTCAAAGAAATCTCACTAACACCTTTCTTGCCTTAAGACAAATAATGCATTCATTCATTTTCAGCTTTTGTGTTCAATAAAACATTACATTCAGTGGTGCTCTGCTAATTTAAAAGTTTTTTGAGCTTTTCCACATACTGTGCTTTATATATTACTTTTGTGTATAACTTTTCAAATCACAAATTTAAAAACAAAACACAATTATTTGTCACTGGCATAGCACAACATTTCAATTGCTTGAAAATGACTGAATTGACAGTAGTACCACCTGAGGTGTTCTAATCTCTCTGTTCAACCCTGTTACTATTATCATCATTGCTGGTCTAGTATTGTAAACTTGGGAATTTTCAAGCTACATTCATTTTTGCACTTTTCTGGCTTCAAGTAGCCACTGCAAAAAACAAAACAAAAGTGCATGAATATATTCTTTTGTGTACAAGTCTATGTAATGAACTTCCAAAACCCGCATATGAAACCAAGCAAAAATGATTCAAAATTGGCAAAGCACAATAAATTAATCACCCGTAAATTAACACGTTTACAGTACATGAAATATAATATGATAGAAAAAAAATCCTTATTTATTTGCCTATTATTTGCCAATCTCTCAGCTTCTCAGCAGCAAGTTCTCACAAGATCCGGTTGTGCTGTTGGCAAAGGTTTTCATACTGCTTAACTAGCATCCTTAGCAAACCTGAATTGTTTTCAAATTATCCTTGTCAAACCAGTGTTTAATCTAATGACGGAAGTGGTTGAAAGTCCTTTCCGTCCCAAGAGTTTTTCCAACTCACTAATTGGCCTTATTGTGGCTCATCTTAAAAATACAATTGATTCTATATTAATGGGGTACAGCAGAGCCAAGTCAACATTTTGGAATTGTTGTTTATTGGTTCTTCACAAACCCCTCCACCCAAAAACACACACACACACCCCAAAACAAACAATAACGTCCAACCACAACAAACCTAGGACTTCAAGAATCAATCATAAAAGTACTGTTTTGAACATCTTTTTTATATCAATCCAAATTGCCAGACTTGCAGAAACCAACCACAAAACAAACAGGGTTTCTTTTTGTAAGCATTTTGAATCAATCAAAATAAGTTGAAGTACTGTTTTGAAAACTTATTTTGTATCAATCAAAATTGCCATATACTTGCAGAAACCAACCTCAAAACAAACAGGGTTTCTTTTATGTAAGCATTTCACTGTATTTCGCATTTCACTGTCTACATGTACATATCATACAATCTCTAGGCATTATCTACTTGTGTGACCCGTGACATCACTTTGTACACAGAATAAAGCTATGCACTGTGGAGTAAGCTTAAGCTTATTCCGTTCAGGAGCAATACAGTTGACCTTGCCAATCTGTGTACATAGGGACCACACAAGTTTGTTACATACCTTGTCTATGTATTCTATTATTTCCATCCGTAGCGTGTTGTGCCTCGACTCCATCGGAAATATGTGTGGTATAAGACCAAAAAAAACAAGCTACAGGTTAATCCGACTTTCTAATCTTATTTTTGTCTTTCCCCGCTTGTTATAATCCTCCTGTGTGATCCGAGTCCCTCTCTCGTTTATTGTTGTTGATATAATATAACATTTGCATGTTACAGTGTGGGATATCCCTATATCAGTTATGTGATGTATATTATCCCTTCCTGTTGGTTTTGAATAGCTCATGTGATTCAAGTCCATGAATTTTAATGTATAAAGTTAAACAATACAAAAGGATAATTATTCTCTATATAAACAATATTTTATCTACAATTTCTGTTTGAATCTCCTTTAAGCCAATCCATCTCTTTTGTTGTTTTATCATTTGCATGTTTGACAAACTCTCCATAATTCTTCACTCTATACTCTATTTGTCTTCCTCTGGACAGTGACATAAATTTACATACGCAGCATTTACGCACACGTATGTATCTTCCGTCTTTCTACACTCGTGTGTATACGCCAGCACCTCAAGTAGGCACGCACCTTTATGTGCTGCAATAAGTAGAATACGCAGTTACGTCACTGTCTCAAGATGGATAAATATACTATGGACCAACTATATCATTCCATAGCAGCATCCAGCATGTAGGATGATAAGTTTGTTATTTATCTCATAAATAAGAGCGCAATCCTCCCAAGTTGCTGATATATCATCTGTACGTCCCAGATCAGCCTATACCTGTATCCAAACTGGAAAATTCTCCTAAAATGAATAAAATTCCCAGTCCTTTTTAAACTCTCGTGTTATTCCTCTTGTAGTGATACCAGTTGTATGTCTCAGTTTAAACTATCCTCTTATGTTATTGTTGTCTTTCCAAGTCCCTCACCATGACTTGCTGCAATATCATTTGCATGTCACAGTTCAGATTCCCCTCTATCAATATGTGGCGTACAAACTTTGATCTCTGGATATGATGTTATGCCTGTCCATTTTGTGCAATCATGTATTCGGTGCAGGCACAAGGGACTTACTTTTAGAAATACAATTAATAATTTCTATTTGTTTCCTCATTATAAAGGAGAACCATTCAAAGGAATGTCTTTCTCATTGAGCAGATCCAGGAATACCCCTGCTAACATAGCCTCATTGTAAAATGTAATTATAATGCAATTTTTGAAATTTATGAAATTGGCACTCACCACATAAAACTATTTTACTCGAGCGTGATTTGTTGTTGTTCCTGGAGATGCATCCAAACACATAATACGCACGAACAGCAGTAGCATAGCCAGCGGGGGGCAGGGGGCAGACTGCCCCCCCCCCCCCCCCCCCCCCCGGACACCTAAAACTAAAATGGGGACGGAGAAGCGGAAAAACTGGGGACGAGAAATTGTTCATGTAGTACATTTACTGTGCGATTTTATTTTTTGGACTGTGCAAAAAAATTTGACCTCACCCCCCCCCCCCCCCCCCCCCCCCCACCCCCACTTACGTGAAATTCACGAGGTAAGTGACTAGAAAAAAAATTGGGGCAACCTTTTACGAAAATTTTAGAAATCTTGCCCCCCCTGAAAAAAATCCTAGCTACGCCACTGACGAGCAGGCGGCGCAGTCGATCCTGTAATACCAGGAGCGGAGTGCCCATCTCTCTTTCAAAGAGATAGGGCCAGACTCACTCCTTTTTATAATGTTGCTGTGTGGGGCTCGCTACACCTCCTCCACAGCGAGTCTGTTACCTTCCCAGCACTGAAGAATGCCGGTACCCATTTAAATACACCTGGGTAGAGAGGAGTAATTGCGGTAAAGTGCCTTACTCAAGAGCACAACATGTTGACCACAGAGGGACTCGATCCCACAGCCTTTAGATCATGAATCCAGTGCTCTACCCACTGTGCCACACATGCCCGCTCAACAACTATGCATGAATGCATGTGTTGACCAATCAGGACACACAGACTTGTTTGTTATGCTTGCAGTACAAACAACGCATATATGCACGCTTTGGTGGAACTTTGTCCATAGCATTACAACGCTGCATGATGGACTGCACAAGAAATCTTCATGGCACCTTGTCATACTATGGATATATCTGTGTAATGCAATCTCTATATTTGGTGAGACGTGAGAGAAAATATATCAAAAGTGTTTTAAGCAGCAGTCCACTCCAGCAAGCACAGCATTGTGTATTAGATGTTAGACAAATAATTATCAAGTCCAAATTGCATAGTTATATAGAAAAGAACTCATCACACTTAACATAAAAATAAATAAAAACTGCCATCTCTCAACATCATTTAAAAAAAATGTGCATTGATAAAAAGTCCTGGTTTCAATGACATCATAGTTATACAATGCAAGTGCGCAACTTTGAACATCAATATTACCATGTCGTCATTGAAACTGGCATGTAAATCACCGCGAATTAAAAAAATGACATGTTGAGAGATGGCAGTTTTATTAGTTTTTGTGATAAGTATGATGTTTTTTCTATGAATCTACGCGATTTGGGCTTGATGATTATTTTTCTAACATCTAATGCACAATGTTGTGCTTGGCAGACTGCTCATTTAAAAATTGATTGTTGTTATTTGAAATGTTGAGTCGGTGGTAAACACTTTAAATCAAATGGGACGGAGTGTGAATTTTCAAGGTTTTTCCTGATATCAAGATTTTTAGGTTCTCCTTTTGGTGAAGAAAAGTAATTGGTTTTTTTCCATTATTATTTTAAGGTTTTCCCCATGTTTCAGGATAGGTTAGCATCTCTGAAATCACATATGAATATAGAATTAGTACCTTAATATGATTCCATTGCATACTATCCCCAAAAGGTCAACAATATTTTGTTACTATTTAAGCATTTTATTTTGTTTTAAATATAGCATACTCTCATTTTAATTTATTTTGTGTGTAAGTCAGTGGAAGAACTACAGACTTGCTGCTACAGCAGGCTTGACCAACTTGTTCTGAATTTGAGATTTTTTTTCTATTTGAAAAAATACAAAACAGATTTTGAAATTGTTTAAAAATTTTGTGAATTTGTTTCACTTTTTTTCTAGCTGGATTGGAAGAGTAATTTGTAGGTTATTTTTATCACCAATTAATTAACTAAAAACTAAAAAATTATTTCAAAAATAGGAAAATCTGAATAATTTTCACATTTTTCAATTAGCTTTTATTAATCTATCATTTGTTGTCCTTCCATTCTACACACCATTTAATTTTCAATTTAATTTTCACCTCTGTCTGTTAATATGCTGTGCAACCTATAATAGCGGCGAGTGGGTCGCTATAAGGCAAGTTGTTTAAACCCAGTGTAAACTGTGTATGTGTTCGTGAACAGTGGATTTGTAACATAGCGTTGTTCTAGTGTCCCTGTCATTGTAAGCAATCGCAAAATAGCCCCGTGTAGGTCAATTGTACGGTATAAGTCTCTCTTACGCAATGCAGGGTGAATCGGAAGTGATTTGGACCCAATTTGACAGAATTGTTAAAACAATGTAGCCACTATCAAAACATTTGTAAATCGGATATGTTACAGGTTGGTGTGTTTGAAATATTTAGTGAAAAAAATTAAGTACACTCATTCATTTTTTATATAATTTCAAACTTTCTCATTCAAAACAATATTTTGACCAAACTTATTCTGTGTGATTGGAAAAGGAGATATAACATAACTCATCACCTCAGCAATCAATTTGGAAAATTCCGATCAGATCAAATTTCTGTGAAAGAGATTCAACCATTTATACGAAATGTCCAATACTTTTCCCAGTATATCCTAATTGCCAGGGGAAAAACACCCTTTCGAACTTGGGTTCAAAATAATTCTGACTCGCCCTATACGCTTGTATACAATTAAAGTTATGACATTAGGCTAATCTGTGGTGCTTACACAACCAGATCATTCGTTATTTGTTATTTGTTATTCTAGATTTCTAGTTTAGATTTGTTTTAGTGCTTGGTAAACCCTTGTTATTCAGATAATATATAAATACTGGTTCCATGAACCACAAATAGTTGTCAATGCATGGGGATACATACATTTATGTAAATAGCTGGGGAGCGCGCATGGTTTTTCGGTCCCGGTCTGCTGGCACAGGGAGTCATATACCAAAATGTTCCTTGATGTCAGTAGTATACAACCTAGGTGGATGGACATCCTTGCCAACTCGGATGTTTAGTTGACCTTTGACCTCAATTTAGGGTCCAAGTTCACATGTGTTTCAGTGGGACGTCAAAACTTTAATTAAACGTGGGGAAAAAATTTAAAAAAAATTTATTTACCACAAAAAGTATATCATATTGTTGGACTGACTGTTTAGAGCAAAAAAGTTAATCACACATTTGATCGGCGATCAATATTTTTTTACCTATGACCTTTTGTAAATGACAAGTCATAAAAAATAGGTACTTTTTCACAATCTGGCCAAAATTCCACTTTTTCCTTCTTTAAAATTATATTGTAACTCATTGAGAAATTATAAACCATGTTTGAAGGTTTTGGTATATCGATGTACTGATATTAAGATAAATTTCGAACATCAATGGTGTGCTGTTGCCATGTCAACAGACTTAAATGGCCTCCAAAAATGTCAACAATAGGTCAAAAGGGAGTAAAATCTAAACATAAATGGTGGTTGCTATGGAAACTGCAATATCAATAAGATAAATCATCCTCCAGATTGTCACATACATTTTTAAATTGTTTAAATTTAATTTTGCAGAATCCAGGAGTCTGGGGCTTCAAACATTTGTGAATTTTGACAATTTCTCTCCATAAATGCATTGATTACATTACAGCATTGAAATAAGCACTTTTGTGAAGATGCCATTTAATTTGTTTTCGGACCTTCACATTCAATTCAGAGGCGTCATTTATCCCCGGTGTTCCTGAATTTGCCCAAGCATTTGTTGACGTGGGGGCCGTACTAGTTTATTTAAAGTGACATTTTGTATGTGTACTGCATGTAATTTGATATACATGTACACAACATTAGGTAATTTATATATGGGCATGTGATTTAATCTCAAGATAGGCATGTTTGATAAAGTTGATTGTATTGCATGTATTGCATGTCTCGGATTGATTTTGTGACACTAAACTCTCCCTCCCTCATTAAATTATTTATTGATTTATTGATTTATTTAAATGAATTTTTATTTATTTATTTATTTATTTAAATGAATTTTTTTTAATTTTTTTTATTTATTTATTTGAAAGATAATCAAATATATTAATTTAAAGGTTTTCTCACATATGAAATGTTGTGTTTTTCACATTGTAAATAGTAAAGAATACTTTCATGGTGCCCTACCAATCATAGATTTTGTGAATGATAAATGACTAACATTAACAAGACTAAATAAAAAATCCAGTGTTTGCAATCCATAAATGTACAGTTACTATGTGTATAGTTGATATTACAACAAACACAATTGCCTTGATTGGTCTGGTAGTGTTAGCTACTGATAACACTACCATGTGGTTGCCAAGCGGCAGTTCTGTTGGAGATTTGTATTGCGTTGTGTTTTTTTAATCTGGAAGTATTAAAGGGGCATTGAGAGATACATATGGGAGTGCGCCCTCAATTATCCTGGAAATAATTTTTTTTGCATCAAAGTAATACTTAGGCATATACTAACTACCATCTGAAACAGTTTACCAACATTTGCAGTTTATCATATAAAATTTCATGATTTTCTTAGTTTCGATATGATCATATCGAAACTAAGTGCTGAATTCGGAAGTAATGCTATCGTTTTACATGCGGCCTTTCCCGGCAAATCTCGACCCAGAAGTGCCGTTATTTGCTTATTTGGCATGAAGGCGATGTCGGAATTGTATGACTTTGAATTTGGGCTATGTTAATGATTATCTTTACGTTATTTGCTCATTTAGTATATCGATACATCTCTCAATGCCCCTTTAAGTGCACAGATTGTAGAATTTGAGGAATTTTAATTGACAACAACAGATTGTGCAATGCTTTTGGATGATCTAGTTTATATGCATAACGGTTGATTTAAAAATAGAACATTTACAGTAAAGCATGCCAAAGCATCTGTTACAAAAATTGTGATTGACCCATGAAGTGTTTGTTGTTTTTGTTGTTTTATAAGTGCTAGAAATATTGCAATTACCGTTTAGTCAAAGTTTTTGAAAATGGTGACAGTAAATTGTGTTTCATTAGAATTCATTGTTCCAATGTTCCCCAATCATTTTGCTTGGATATACATGTATATTGCTGAGCTTGTAGGTATGGTTAGATAATCCATCACATTGTAGACTTTGCTCGTTTGACTGACAATCATTAACTAGGACCAGGTGGCACAACTCATTTGATGACATGAGCACTATTCTCTCAGATCCAAAATAAACCTTAATTAAATACTAAAAATAATATTGTATCCATTTCTAGAAAACAAGTATAGTTCTCCTGATTATGTATAATAAACTAGTTCGTTTTTTCTTACTTGTACAACATAAAATGTCCATGTATTTTTAATTTCAAAATAGATTATTGTGATCTTTCACTGCTCAATTCCTTTTATTTGGTTTATGAAGCCACACTTTCTTAGGTTTCCAGATTTTCAATTTCGTATCAAATATGCACGTATAAATTGTATTTCTATAATCAGCACATCATATTGTTGCATGAATTTCATGATAGTAAGTGTAAAGAAAATATGAAAGTGTGACATAGTGGTCAGTAATTTCTGTTTACAGCAAATGTATACCTTCTTGTGGGGAGTGTCAAATGTGCATGTTGAACTATTAAAGTACAGCAGGTTTCTATTTCCTATATACCTATATCTTTCATGAAACTGGACTATGTTTTAGTTTGAATCTCAATGCTTTGGAGTGTTTCAGATGTATGTGTGCGCCTGCAAGGGAATCACACAGCGATACAGTATGCATTGAACATCATGCACACATCATGTTCAGGATGTTATGGTCTAAACGATTCTAAATCTGACTATAGTTTTTCACTCATTGTCTGTTGACTATCACTGTAGCCATTATGAACCTTGTAAAAGAAGTCCCAACAATACTGTCATTTCACACTCTATATAAAGCTTGTTGTCATTGGGTATGCTCTATCTATTCCAACTTGAGTACATTTAAGCGATACATACAGCACTGTGTGTTGATTCACGTATTTGCCTATGATAGCGTAATGACATACAACCAGCACATTACCATCTGAAATATGACATATTCAGGGGACATGGTGATGTTTTTGTCCTGTATTGTACTGTCACCTGTTATGTTTAATTATCATCTGTTCTCCATAACATCTCTTGGAAATGGGGGAGGGGAAGGATATGTTAGCACATAATATATGTTAGAGGGGATCGAGATGTGACACACCTTTTTTTTGCGAGGTACTGGCTTAGAGCAGAGTGAGGAATGAGATGCCTGTATATATAGCCAGTACCAGGAGAAAATAGTGAGCCCTATTACCCCAATATAAATCATGTAGTATTTGTTTTATTATGCCTCACTTTGACTTTGAGATTGTATAGGGAACTGGTCACAATTATTCCCGTTTGAAACAAGACCGTAGTGTACAATATAAGCCAATGAATTTGCATAAGTTCATGAATATTCATGAGGTGTAATAAATCATACATAATATTGCATGAGTAACCTCCATGTCATGGTGTGTTTACATCCCTACGACCAAAGAAAAGCCTCACAATTCTCACCAATATGGAACTGATTAAACTATAGATGAGGTGACCGTTGTTTATATCAGTAGTGTTTACAAATTGATTAGCGCCTGGTCTAAAGACATGTTAGAGGTACTAGTCCATGACTACTGCATACATACTATTCGAAAACAAAACACACATCACTGAGCGCCAATTTTAAAAGCACATGCCCTTATGGTGCGTACGCATACTGCCAGGCAACCAGATTTAGTACCTGGTCTCTCATTGTGCTTAGGGATGCAGACCATGACTACTGCACTATTACACCGTAAGCATGGTAAGTAATGATCAATCAAGTGTGAATTAAAGCACATTCCCTGTAGGTGCGCACGCATACTGCCAGGCACTACGTCACCGGTCACACCATCTATAGTGAATCCATTTTGAAATTGATTTACATTTCTCACAAGGCAATTGTATAGGGACTTATCACTCTTCTTGCATGAATCTGCCATTTGGGAGGAGAGCCTCAAACTGGAATCAGATTGAATGAAAGGGTTGCATCATTTTACATTGTCTCATTGCATCACTGTATTGTGCGGAGAGAGAGTCAAACTAGTTACATTGTGTTATGGAATAGTCCCATTCAATGCGGTATTAGTTTGAGTCTCTCCTCGTAAATGGCGGATCAGTTCAAAGAGCGAATAAGATCAGGAGTCTGTGTCTGCATTTTCATTTAGTGTAGTGTGAATGTAAAAGCTACTAACAGTGATAGTCAAGTGTACAGTAAAGTGCAAAACTACCGTTGATCAATGTGAAATCAATCAACTTATCATGAAGTTTGTTTCTAACAGATGTCCAAAAATAATTCATTATGCTAATAAAGGCTATAATGTAATGTAAAACCTTGAGCTGTCAAAATTGCCTCTTTTGACAGTTTGCGAAGATATTGCGATGATATTGACCGTTTGCAATTAGTTGAAAGCTGTTTTTCTGATCAAAAAATATGTGTCAGTATGACCTTTTGATTTTGGCAATAACAAAAAGGTGAATTTGCTATCATAATTTGTTATTTGTAACAGGAGCCAGCTATACCCATTGCGATAGAGGTCGAGCCAACATACGTAGCACTTGGACCATTCCATTTAGCCGTGGGGATGAACAACAGAGCATGGTTTTACGTCCTTGGAGAGAAAGGTATGGTGTGTTTATATTAACAACCAAATTTGATGAATAATTAAAACAGCTGTGCATTAGCTGTATAAGACGACTATGAATACACTTGATTGATGCATGGATTTATGATCATTTATCACAAATGGTATGATATGAAATTAGGTCACATACTGGATGCTCAGTGCCGTGTAGGAAGATATTTATAATCGTCTTTGTCTATGCATATATAAAAACATTTGTTGAAGACAATTTGTGATTATTAAAATATTTTTGAAAATGACTATTTCCATAAAAAAAGAATATGGACATTACAGGCACATTAACTGTATAAACTCATGATTCCTTTAAAAGTCTTTTGCAATTCTATTTGTCTGAATTGTTCCAACAGAAATAGCTATGATTTTTTTTCACTAGTTATTTGAAACCATATCTATTAGTTAGGTCATATCTAATTTGTTTGTACAAAGTTGATTAGTATTCCCATCATAACATAGCGCTTGCTGTTAAATGTATCATGCAGTTATCAATTGTAAATCCCCCCTTGGAATCTGAAACATAACACTGTTATATGAAGGTTCTTACGAACTGATCCAATAAAGCTATACTCACTGTATATGTTTCGGCAAACGCTGTTGCCTTTATCAACACATGAAATGCAACATACGTAATACATTTTAAATAGTGTAGCATGTGCGATTGGGCGAGGCAAAGGGCATAGATTTTCCCTTTAAATTCCCATATCATGAAAGACAACCCTCAACATGATTATAGTCTATTTGGCCATCACGAGACAGTGACGTAAAATCTGCGTATTCGAGGCGCTGGCGTATACAAACGAACGTTGAAAGATTAAAGATACATATGCATGCGTAACAGCTGCGTCTGTTAAGTTACATCACTGTCCAGAGGAAGCCATATAGAGTATAGCTCAAAACCTCTCTTTTCTATTGACTTACTTACCTATGGTAAATAAATTGTAAAACCCATACATATTCCCTACCCGAAACACCTGCCTAATGTGGACTATAGGTTTCTTTGCAAAATCACTGCAAAGTCCTTGCTATTCGTCATATTTGCTGTTATAGTGTTTCTTCTCACTGTAGGCTTGATGTTGATAGTTCAGTATTGAGTTCTGCTAATAGGATATTCTTTAAACATAGATTTCCAAAACAATGATTAAATCTTGTTTTTCAGAGCTAGCCAGAGCAGAAGGGTTTCCAGTCGGCCTGTTTGTTAAACGCCATGTCCGAATCCCAAACTACAGTGTCTCATGTAATAAAAGAAATTGTGTTTCAAAACAAAAGTTTATATATTTGTTATTTGAATTGTTGACAAGAATTTTGAATTTGCATCTTGTATTGAAATTTGAGCTAACACCCTGTATTGAAATTTGCGTTGAGATAGTTGATGCTTTAACACAGTGTTAATTATCTAAAACTTTTCAGATTCAGTTTCAGTTTATTTTAAAACTAAAACATACATTTTTAAAATGAAAATACAATTATTATTCTACTTAAGTGCAGATCACAGCAGAACTCGAAAAAGTACTCGGCCACCCAAATACAATCATTGATTGCAAATCAACCTAACTATCAAAAGCCTTTTCAGAGCCACCAATTTCTTAACACTTTCCATGCGGCAGTTGTCTGCAGACGACAGTTCAACAATTTCACAAAATGTTTAAAAAATGTCAAAATTATTGAATTTCATCACCATATTTGGAATCACCATGACAAATGCATTACAATAAGTACAATTGTTCAGTAATTCTTGAGATAAGACTTTGAAAGTTGGGAAATATTTCTGAAAAATCTGTTTTGATATAGTGTTAAGTAGGAATGAGGCACCTGCTCGCAAATCGTCGGGCAAGGGGCAGCACAAATGATGATACAATATAGAGAAGTGACAGTAGCTATGTTTTGCTTATAATAATCTGGTCTTGATGAAATCAGAGCTAATCCTGACGAAAACTTGGCCGTTTTAAACTTGTCCGACGGCGAACCCGTTAAACTCGTAACCTTTAATTGGTAGCAAGTTTACTGAGGTTCATTGATTTAAAAAAAATCCTAAAATTTAATGGGAAAATGTCATGGAATTGGGTTACACACCTGTTAACTGAAAAGATAACCTAATAATGATGAAGTCAAGTCATTAAATAATTGATCGACAGCTGGTTAATATTTATAGGCATGATTGAGCAACAACTGTCATGTCTAACAATGGGCAGATAATTAGATTATGATCTGTCACAAGGTCTTTTAACGTTAGTAATCCAGTGATTCTGGGTTTATTTATGACAAAATAGTGCTTAGAAATGGCATCTGTGCAAGTACCGCTAATATCAGCTGTGTCACTTTCCCCTTACAACCCAATGCTTAAATGAAAAAGTTCTATTTTGTCATTACTCCGGTTACTTAAGCTCATATTTGTTGACAAAAGTTGGGTGTTTTTTGTCGTATGCAGCTGGTAGCCTGGTCCTATGGGATCAATGTCAATAAATGCTTTTTTCCACTTAATCCAAAATCATAATGACATTTTCATTTCCCTAGAAATTTTGTATGGAAAATTGAACCATATTTGTCACATGATTAAGTCAGTGGGCCTTTTTTTGCAAAATTGTTATAAAATTAAACAAGTATGCATTTAACCTAGCTAGATTTTCTGATTTAACCTGCATGCATGGTGGGTTGATGATAATAGTGTCATTGATTTGCTATCATTACATAGTTTTGTTTATACATAGTTAGTTGAATTTTTATTTTATATATTTTTAGATTTCTCTAGTTTAGTTTTGCCTAGTATTTAGTCTCCTTAAACTGTGAAATCATTTTGAGCATTAATTCATGATTCGTTATTTTGTTTAACCTGCAAATTAAGCAATAGTTTGCTTTATTGCCATATGTCAAAATGTGCAAAAGCATTTGTCATGGCCATGTTTAATTGTATATAAATGCATAGAAATAAAACAGAGAAACCAGACTTTGATACCCTTGCTTTGGTCTATGGCATCTAAAATGTTCCCTTGACATGCCTTGGCCATCGGAATTGTGCAGATGGGTGGCTACATAGGGAGACAGGGGTTCTGGTTTCTCGGTTTTATTTCTATGTTTTGAGGAGACTAAACTTGTTTGCATAGCATTTATTCTAGTATGCATGTTTTGAGCTAGTCTTTGCATGGCTTTCTTTCTCTCTTTTATCTTTTTTTTCAACGATTTGTAGATCGCATGTATATTCAATCCTCACAAGGTGAGTTAATGTCTAGAAACACTGGATTTACCCACACTACCTTGCTTCATCCATTCTATAATGCTGGTTCCCTATATCGTGTAGTCTATATACACCTAACACAAAAAGTTCCTGACCAGATGATTATGTTAGTTAATTTAAACTCAGTAATCGGTTTATCAAACATTTATGATATACAATAAAAAACAAATTTTCCCCGGAATTTGACACCTTATTTATAAAATTGAGTGGATTTTTTAAAAATTATGATAAGTAACCAGACTTAACAAAAAAGTGTTGCAAATCCATTTATTTCTATGGGATGTCATTGACTTGTATTGTACACTGTGTGCTATTGAAACCAGTCAGGCATGTACTAATGAATGGGAGCTGTGATTTATCACACACAAATTGTCACTGCATTACCCACAGCTTATAGTCAGCGGAAAGAAGTTCACCACTTTTTTCTGTTACAATTGCGTAATAGGCATAAACACTGAAGTGCAGTTCTCATTGGTGGACTCAAATAGCACGACTTAAAGCCGACTAACGCGCACATCAATTTGGCCCGATTGTATCTATGGCGTCAAGAATGTTACCACAACACGCTCATTATTTAAGCACATGCACGATGGCCAGTGCTGAACTTCTCTGCCGGTGACTATAATGCATATCTCACATTTTCAGTACCGATTATTTGAATTTACTAATATATCAGCACGAGATCAGGAACTTTTTGTGTTAGGTGTACAATTCTCCAAGTGATCCAAGTTACACTTAGACATAATGTCATCACACATTTCATTGCACTCACAGAGTTGTAAATAAATCAGAAATAAATTGTTGAATTCATGTTCAAAACAATAGCAAATCTGCTGTCTGTTAAAATGAATACATAGTGGCTGTGCTAATATAAGAGCTCAATGGGTATTAGAAATACTGTATCAATCACTTTCTGGATTAATCTGATTTGACTGCACAAAGGCAGATGAAGGCGGATAACAGCTAGCCACAAATTTGTGTGCCACAAATTTGTGTGCCACATTATGATAAACTCCCTTCCCCTAATCCATATGTTATTCTGTTTATTGAACCACCCCCTCCTCTCTCAAGTAATCTCCTTGCTTTCACCTGAACGGAAATATTTTGATGTCAAACTTCACTTACACGAGACAAGTTTAAGGCAAAGTTTTGTCTCCCATGAGCCAATCAAATATCACACATTGAGCCTAAGCCTATTGTTAAAGCTTAATCATCTTGTTATATGGAAATCGGCATGGGGGGCAGTCAAATATTATGCTGTAAGCATGTGTGACTAATCAATTTCCAAACGCACCCACAACGGGTATTGCCTTTGAAGCCAAAATGTGTGATAAAATGATGATTTTGCGTGTTTTACTCCCCCAATTTGACCCAACAGAATTTTGAAAATAAAATACCCTTTTTTTGTGGAAAAAAAGTACCTTTTTTTCTTATTATTGTCAATTTGAAACCCCCTCATAGTGCGTAACGCGCCTGATCTAAAGAAACAGCCCTTAGGCCAACAAAAAAAAAAGTTGACTTGCCCTTTCAGGGTCAAAGTCAGGGTCGGACGGTCGGATTTTTTTTTTTTTTTTTGTTGAAAATTTTTGAAAATTTACTGCACAAAAACACGTTTTAAAGATTTTTTTTAAATTTTTTTTTAATTTTTTTTTTTTTTGATTTTTAAACAAGCAGATACTACTTAAAAACACGTTTTGATCTTTCTTTATTGTTATGTGCTTCTTTCAATTTTTTTTATCTTTTTTTTCAATCTTTTTAAAAAAAAAAATAGCGACCCTAGATTTCCGAAAATTAGGGTCGGTCGGAAAGGGCAAGTCAACTTTTTTTTTGTTTTGGCCTTATTACATTTTTGGTCACACATGCTTATATGGCCCAGTCACACATATGGCGATCAGGTCAGCGATTGCACTGCGCTCCTAAAATATGAATAATGCGCAGAAAACTGTGTGAAATTGTCACTTTTTAAATCAAAGTCACTAAAAATCCTTTCACATTCTGCTGCGATCAGGCTTGGATTACGCTGAAACATTATCAAAACACCAAGCCGACTTGGACACATTAAGACTGTTTACAGTGTAGTGGAAGCGCAGTGAGAGCCTGTGAGACTGTAAAGTAGAAACACAATGGGTTGTAATAAGAGCGCCATGAAAATGTGATAAGCGGGATAGGAGCATACCAAGAGCTACCTTGTTTTAAAAATGTAACAATTTTGAGCAGTTTTCCGCGCTCTTCCTGCGTGTTACATGGGGACCCTCTCTCGCTCTAGCCAGTGTCCACTGCGTCCCTATCAGTTCTTATGCGTTTCCTTAGTGCTTCGATTCTTTTTTTCAGCGTAATGCCTGATCGCCGTATGTGTGACAGCCCTATTACAGTGTAATAGTTGACCCTCCCAACCTCCCCACAGAAATGCCACATGCTCATTATTAAACACATAGAACTTCTCTGCCGAAGCTGTAACTATAACCAAATGAGTTTCAACTTCAGATCACATCAAAAACATGATTTTATTTTATCAAATTATATAACAGTTTTGTTTACCCTGCCTCGCTGTGTAGTGTTCACTAGTACTAATACTAATATACATAACATTTTTTAACCTTTTTTATCCACACTTATATCATGCTAATATGTGTACCATTGTTGTGAATTCTGTGTTCAATTTGACCATTGCAATCTTTTGTCTAAGATACATAGTCTACCAAGAGCAGGGCTAATGACGGCTAAAAACAAACAAAAACAAATTTTTGGTTCCAATGCAACCAAAATGTTAACATTGCATCTCTAAACTCTAAATAGGATGTATCATGTCGGGAAAAAAAACATATTATAAGGAAGACTCCGGTATGAGTTATCCATATCACTGTTGAAATAATAAACTGTAAGCTTTAAAATGATGCCTTGTTCAAGAAAAAGGGGGAGGGGAGGGGGCAAACCAACAAAATGCGACCAAAACTGGAGTCACAAGGTAGGATTTTAAGAATGATAATTATTCCTGTTCATATTTTACTAATTTTATTGACCTTTATCTCAAAACTGGGTTTGTTAACAACATGTTCTTTTTGATTTTGATGTGACTGTCACAATACACACACAAAAAACCCCAAAACAACAACAAACTTGGGTCTTACATAAAAGTCCAACATTTTGGAGTCCCAGTACAAGAAGGCACATTCTAGACCCAAATATATAAAAAATACCTGAGCAACCCTTCAATTTTTGGCACATTTTCAAATATGGATAACATTAACAGTCTATTGAAATTTAACTGGTTTAAAAAAAAATAATGAGCCATTTTAAGGTTGGAGAAGGGTGTGGTATTTCCATTGGTAGTATTTTCCATTTGATCAAACATATCTCGAAAAATCAAAAAATATTTGCCTTCAAATTTCGCATATTTTTAGGGGGGTATCTTTTTTTCTCATTCAAATAGTCCAATGAATGTCACATCCTAACAAACAAGGTGTCAAGTAGGGACACAATTTAAAACTTTCAATTCATAAGGTTCTATGCACTCATGATTGTGGTTAGGGTTTAAAAGCCAAAAATAGATTGAAATTACTATTTTTTTAAAATATGACTCTTTCAGGTCCAGAAAAGCTTCGCGACAAGGAATACCTTGGCACTGTACAAAGCATGTGTCTCAATGCCGACTATGCATCAGTGTTCTTTGAAGGGAAAGTGCAGTTACATCTAGTAAGTGTTCTGGGTAATTTTATATTAAAAGGCTGTCCAAAAATGGTTAGTAGTTGGTCGATGACAAGAACTTTCCTTTTTTGTCATCATGAAAAGCAATGGTATTAGGTTAGTTTTTAATCAACTTTGACATACTGTAACCTTTCATTAAAAACAACAAACCTTAATATCATAGATTTTCATGCTGATAAAAATTAATGCAATAAGGCATTGGTGGTTACTAATTTTTGTTGTGACAGCCTGTATTTATGCTAAATGGATGATATTATATTTAAAGATACAGCGTGAATTATGGCCCATTTTGATAGAGCATGAACTGTGACCCATTTTGAGATACAACATGATTTATGACCCATTTTGAGATACAGCATAAATTATGACCCATTTTGAGATACAACAAAAATTATGGCTCATTTTGAGATACAGCATGAATTATGACCCATTTCATGCATTTGAGATACAGCAAGAATTATGGCCCATTTTGAGATACATCTTGAACTATGACCCATTTTGAGATGTTGTATGAATTATGAACCATTTTGAGATACAGTGTGAATTATGGCCCATTTTGATATACATCTTGAACTATGACACATTCTGAGATACAGTATGAAATATGACCCATTTTGAGATACAGTGTGAATTATGACACATTTTGATATACATCTTGTACTTTGACCCATTTTGAGATACTATGAAATATGACCCATTTTGAGATACAGTGTGAATTATGACCCATTTTGAGATACAGTGTGAATTATGATCCATTTTGAGATATAGTATGAATTATGACACATTTTGAGATACCGGTTATAATTCATGCTGTATTGCTGTATCTCAAAGTCTACCATACTTACTTATCATTCACGTTATAATTCTGTTCTTCTTTTCTCTTCTTTTTCTTACAGGTGGAAGGTGATGGTACAAGTGATAACGAGGAGAGAGAAACCAAACTGTTTCCTGACAAAGACACAGACAGCAAGATTACATGTCACGCTCTCACTACAGACTTTCTTATCTATGGGACAAGTGTAAGTACATGTATATAGGTTCATTGGATCACATAGTAAGTAGTTCAATCAGTGCTTCAGATACCCTATATTGAATTTGATTAGAGGAAGACTTGCTCTAATGGTGTCATCATGAACAAAGTCTTAAAGGCTTAACACTTTCCACGCGGCAGGCGTCTGCAGACGACATTTCAAAATTGCACAAAATGTTTCAAAACTGTCAACATTGTTAAATTTCGTAACCATATTTTGAATCACCATGTGAAATTCATTGAAATAAGTACAAACATGCTTAGTACTGGTTCAGTAATCCTGGAGATAGACTTTAAAAATTTGGAAAGGTTTCTGAAAATCTGTTTTGTATGGTAAAACTAATAGCTGCATGGTAAGTGTTAAGAGTGAATGTTATTATCAAGATTCTAGACTGTACTGAATACTCAGCAGAACCAGTTTGAAGATTGGCAATATCCTTATAAATTCTATAGAACAAGGTGAAATAGTTCATTGCTGTGTAAGTACCCAGTGGAGGTATCTAGGTTAGCGCTTTATGGTTTTACTATAATTTAAGAGATTATCTAATAATTACTAGCTTGGTAAGGTGGGAAACTTGCTTTTTGTTTTAATCAATCAGCTTCATCAAAACTGATAATCAAAAAAACTGCTGGGAAACCTAACCAGAACTTAACATTGTTTTGTTTCCCCCAAAGTGTTCAGTAGTGCATCTTAGATGTGCCTAAGATAGGAATCACTCTCATCTACGTCCATTGTGTTGGCTACCCATTACAAACAATAGAAAACATCCTGAAGAAAAGAGTATGTTGATTTTGAAGAGTGGCAATGAGGGCAAACTCCAAAACTCAACTATACAGGGTGTGTCAAAAAGTGTCCCATGTAAAACATGATTGTTTTGGGCCATGATAAATTAAGAAATTGTACATGGAATTGTTCTATTCATTTTGGAGCTTTCGTTATCAAATTATGGCAAATCTAGCTTTACCCACTTTTCATGTGCTGAGAACTATTTTATTAGAATCGTCATTCAGTGTGTAATTGAACATAACCAATCAAATCAATAATAGTCTGCCTATTTCATGTTGATAGTGAGTTCAATTTGATCAAAAAACATATTTTCATCCATATTAACCATTACAAACCACAGAATAGTGGAATATTATATGTATTTTACACAATACAGTGATGTATTCTATCAATCATCATTTGAATCTCAATAGGTAGTTTTGCAGTTGAAAATCCATTTCCTGTCCAAACAGTGGCCATAGTGGGATTCGCACTCTTGTTACTGAATCGATCATATCTCGGGAGTTAAGGGGTGAAATTCAATGCAAAAAGAGTATTTGATAGAAGACTAATAGGACTTTAACCAACAGACTTTTTTTTGTTTAAACAAAAAACATGGGTGTATTTTTAAATTATTTTTCTCCCTCATGGAACTCTTTTTTGACACACCCTGTATATCAGTTAAGATTATATTAGATAATGCATTTGGCATTACAATTGAATCTGTTCAAGTCTCCTCTTTGGTCCAATCCTACAGAATGGCGAGTTATCATATTTCTACATTGAAGACTGGCAGTACGTGAATGAGTTTCGACACATAGTGGGTATACGTAAAGTTTTCTCAGATCCCAGTGGGACCAGATTGGTGTTCATTGATGACAAGAGCGACGGATTTGTCTACAATCCAGTGAGTCTAATGTTGTTGTTGTTGTTTTTCATATAAATATGATCTTGATATTTTAACACATTGTCCTTTTTGTCTTTATTGGAATATTTGACCTAATAAAAACAACTAACAACTGCAAAGAATAAAAGCGAGATATACCAACTTGGTGTGGGAAAACAAGCAATAACAAGGGCTAATAAAGCAATAGAACAGTGCTTTTGTTCAGAACCAAAATAGACAAAATTATCGTCACATAAAAGAAATTTCAGTAGACACGCATATCTAAGGAGAATGCAAGTACAGTCCAACCTCAGTTATCTGACCCTCTTAACTCTGTTATCCGGCTGAATGATCCCAAAAGAAAATAAGTGTTTTACAACCTAATAATCACCTTATTTTCACATTCTGAAGCATTTGAAGTCCGTCTTTTAATGTTGGTAGTGCTGTTTAGTGCTTAAATAATACATTGTCACTGTAATTACCCCTCATTCAGTACTCTTCTATTGTCCCAATTTGAGCACTTTAGGACAGTCAATGCAGAATTACACATACTTTGCTTATCCAAATTGTTCACTTATCTGGCCTATGCTTGATCCCAATATGTCTGGATAACCGAGGTTGGACTGTAAATGAAGCAAGCAATTCATGGTAACATCCCATGGTTCCTTGATTCCTTAAACAACTGGTTACAATTAATAAAGAAATAGAAATTTAATGCAACATTCTGTGTCATGTATGGAGTGGTATTAAAGCTATTACAAATTGTCACAGTTATTACTATAAGTATTAGACATGATGTAGCATTTTATGTCAGACAGCAAAATAGTGTGACATTTTAAGATATCAATCACATACCGTTGAAAAGTGTGTTTAATATACTGTCAGTGTCAGATTTTGTCAAAATCTTTCATCTTTTAAAATGTCTAACAAGATGGGGTTTAGTTATTTGTTACTCATATTCTTATCATTTAAAGGTTAACGACCAAATCCTAGAAATTCCCAACTTCTCGGCAACCATCAAGGGTGTTCTTTGGGAGAACTGGCCTTACGACAAGGGTGTATTCGTTGCGTACGATGAGGATAAGATCTACACATACTCCTACTCGAGGGAGACTGTCAATGGTAGGCTGCATAATATTGTTATATAATATTCTGTGTGTCTTGTATAGAAATACTAACTCAAGGAAGACTGCCATAAATATTTTTATAGAATATTCTTTTTGTTCATAAAGGCCTACTTTAGGGAGATTGTCAATTGTAGTCTGCCAAACATTGATAAAATATATTATATGATTCTTTGGTGATATATTTTTCATTTTGATTCGCTATTAATATGAAGACAATCACTGGAAACCGTTACACCAGGTATCCAAAGTTTGCAACCCAAAATAATTAAGACAGCGCTAATTATGGATATTTGACAGTACATGTAGATGTGTTTCATGTATCGTCACAATTTAAAAGTCTGCACGCAATATCAATAGCTCTTGATTTTCATAAGAGGTTTTCTTTTGATGTCTCCATTCTACTAGGTCCTGCTGTAAATCTGTGCGGCACTACAAAGCTACCTTTCGGCCAACAGCCCCTCATGCTCTACAATGGAGTAGTCACATGTCAGACGCAGAGCGGGAAGACGGCTGATGTACAACTCGATACTCATAACTTCCTGGAGAAACATCAGGAGTACCCACAGGCAGATGTAAGTAGAGCAAAACATGTGCTTTTTCAGCTACTTTGTATGGCACAACCTTTGATTTTGGGGTACATTTATGGCAAATCGTTTGATTTTTGAGCTACTTTGTATGGCAAAACATTTGATTTTGGGGTACTTTGTATGGCAAAACATTTGATGTTGGGGGTACTTTTTTCAGCAATACCCATTATCATCAAGTGGCCCAAAGACCAATGTAGACTAATTTTAGTGACAAATGAGAAGTGTATAATTTGATCAGCTCCAAATGAACTCCAAATATGCAGCAAATTAATATAAAAGAGGGTACATTGTCAGGGTTTTATAAGGGCTCCAATAGTTTGATCAGCTCCAAATTGGCAAAGCCTCCTTGAAGCAGTGAATGAATACAGAAGGACGCAGGTGCGCATGAAGGCAACATGTGTACTGTACATAATATGCATGATGTGTGTGTGGGGCAAAAACCATGTGCGTGTGGCCATATTTGCGCATGTACGCTTGGATTACTTTTGCGCACGGAGAGTTGAACTGAATCTTTCTCGCCAATTTGGAGCTGATTAAACTATAGCCTCTTCTCATATTGTATTATATTATTTTGTTGTCTGTTGGCTGAATAAATTTAATTGATATTATTGGGATGATCCCCAGCTTCGATCGGCCGTGCAGAAGAGTATACAGCTAAGGCGGTTTAAAGAAGCTTGGGCCCTATGTCATATACTGAACAGCAAAGAAGCCTGGTTAGATCTAGCTAAGAGTGGTGTGACAAATATGGAGCTAGAATTTGGTAAGAATATAAGCAAGTTAATCTTTTTGGCATTCTTAACATCAAGATGATTGTCTAAATCCAATACTCTTACTATGCCACTTCTATATTTATGAGACAAAAATGGAGGAAGGTCAACTATCATTCCCCTTATTCAGATAAAAACTATATTATGATATCGAAAAATACATTTTCATGAAAATGGGAACAGTGAAAAATGTAACAAAAATGGGATTCTTTAACAGTACTATGTGATATGTAGTTCAACAAATGACACTAATAATTTGTGCTGTGCAATGCTGTATTAATAACTGTATGAAACATCTGTAAAAAAAAGGGGGAGGGGATAGGAAGAAAAAAAGAAAAGAAAAAAAAGAATTTGCTAAGAAGAAAGTCAAATTGGTTTTAAAAATATACATTTGTTTAAAAAAGTGAAATGAAAGTAGTATAAATCTAAAAATGCTAAAGGATCATGTGAGAAAAATAAACAAAAAAGAGCGAGATCAAGTATCTGACCTGAAAACATAGATTTTAAAACAATTTTTATTGACTCAGGAATGCAACAAAAGCTTCATAAATTCCAATAGGTGTAATTGTACTTGTTGTTCCCCTTTATATCAGGGGATTCGTTTCTTGTCTAATTATCTTTTTATAAATCCTTTCTTTTTCATTAGCTGTTAGGGTGTATAGATTTATAGGTGAATCAGGAATGGTGCTGTCTTTAGAGAAAATATTGGTAAGTATAAAATGAATGATATGGTGCAGTGATGTATCTCATAGAGAAAATGTTGTAGCGTCGAACCAATCAGCAAGAAGGAAACTATGTGGAGTGCACTGAAAGTGTCTAATGCACGCACAACCCACTTCTTTTTGTTTCGAGGCATGGTGGGTTCGCCGATTTTCACTGCGGGTGTTAGCAAACGAATGTATTTATTCGTTATTGCATAGATGAAAATTATGCTCAAATTGTGAATTTTGATTTGTATATGTTGTGTATGAATTAGGTCAATACATGTGTATGTTTTGTTTCTCGAGAAATTAGAAAAATCCATGCACTTGCACAAATGTTGATATACTCACAATAGCTCTCCCCCTGCGAGAGTGTGCCATTATTCACACATCAACATCTGCATGCATGTATTGATTTGTATAATTTTTCTTGAAACAACACATAAGCATTTATTGACCTATAATCACATCATCACCAAGAAAGGATACATGAAGTCCAAGTCAGACATCATTAAGTGCCAGACAGTAATGAAACAAGACGAAGAGTTGCAAACATTAAAAAAAAGTATTAATAATGTTTGAGTGGCAGTTAAGTAGAAATTGTAAGCAAAAAGAATATTATAGTCGCCTGCAGAGAAGTTCAGCACTGGCTTTATATGCGCACACTTAATAATGAGCATTTTGGCAGGAACATTTTAATGCCATAGATACAATCGGGCTAATCTAATGTACATGTTACTTGGCTCAAAGTCGTGCTGTTTCATTCCACCAATGGGAACCGCACTTTTAAGTTTATGCTTAGTTCTCGGTTTTAACAGAAATAAATGTCAAACTTCTTCGCAGCTGACTTTAGATACAGATATCTTTTTACTAAGTGAAGAAAAAAGAAGCAAGTTTTGAAATTAATTCCAAATTATCAACAGCGATTGCTAAAAAAGTGTGAACTGATCACTCAGTTACCCAATTCTGTGCAATTGACCTCATTTGTGGATTTTATTGTACACTCAAGCTATTTAACTCATGTGAAGGCAGCTTGACCCAGACAAAAAGATATACTGATATTCAGACAAGAGAATTTTCAGGCTATTACCTGATTGCTTGAATTCAGGCTATTACGTTGTTCAAATTTCTGCACTTTCTTTTATTTTGAGCCAGTTTTTGGCCTTCATAGCCCAATTTCAGGAATTATCTACAATTTGTTTGGGTTTTTTCATCCAAATTCATTCTCATGCTTGTGAAATTGCATTTTTTTTGTCTTGCAGGGAGTGGATGATAGGAACCTGTTAGCAGGTCATTTAGCAATGGTGCAGGAGGACTTCAACTTGGCACAGGATTTATTCTTGGCATCTAGTAAACCAAATACTGCATTAGAGGTAAGTAAGATACCCATTGGTACAGTATGCGATAGTAGGGAGTGGGTGAGAGGAACCTGTTAGCGGGTCATTTAGCAATGGTGCAGGAGGACTTCAACTTGGCACAGGATTATTCTTGGCATCTAGTAAACCAAATACTGCATTAGAGGTAAGTAAGATACCCATTGGTACAGTATGCGATAGTAGGGAGTGGGTGAGAGGAACCTGTTAGCGGGTCATTTAGCAATGGTGCAAGAGGACTTCAACTTAGCACAGGATTTATTCTTGGCATCTAGTAAACCAAATACTGCATTAGAGGTAAGTAAGATACCCATTGGTACAGTATGCGATAGTAGGGAGTGGGTGAGAGGAACCTGTTAGCAGGTCATTTAGCAATGGTGCAGGAGGACTTCAACCTAGCACAGGATTTATTCTTGGCATCTAGTAAACCAAATACTGCATTAGAGGTAAGTAAGATACCCATTGGTACAGTATGCGATAGTAGGGAGTGGGTGAGAGGAACCTGTTAGCGGGTCATTTAGCAATGGTGCAAGAGGACTTCAACTTAGCACAGGATTTATTCTTGGCATCTAGTAAACCAAATACTGCATTAGAGGTAAGTAAGATACCCATTGGTACAGTATGCGATAGTATAGGGAGTGGGTGATAGGAACCTGTTAGCAGGTCATTTAGCAATGGTGAAGGAGGACTTCAACCTAGCACAGGATTTATTCTTGGCATCTAGTAAACCAAATACTGCATTAGAGGTAAGTAAGATACCCATTGGTACAGTATGCGATAGTAGGGAGTGGATGATAGGAACCTGTTAGCGGGTCATTTAGCAATGGTGCAGGAGGACTTCAACCTAGCACAGGATTTATTCTTGGCATCTAGTAAACCAAATACTGCATTAGAGGTAAGATACCCATTGGTACAGTATGCGATAGTAGGGAGTGGATGATAGGAACCTGTTAGCAGGTCATTTAGCAATGGTGCAGGAGGACTTCAACCTAGCACAGGATTTATTCTTGGCATCTAGTAAACCAAATACTGCATTAGAGGTAAGATACCCATTGGTACAGTATGCGATAGTAGGGAGTGGATGATAGGAACCTGTTAGCAGGTCATTTAGCAATGGTGCAGGAGGACTTCAACCTAGCACAGGATTTATTCTTGGCATCTAGTAAACCAAATACTGCATTAGAGGTAAGATACCCATTGGTACAGTATGCGATAGTAGGGAGTGGATGATAGGAACCTGTTAGCAGGTCATTTAGCAATGGTGCAGGAGGACTTCAACCTAGCACAGGATTTATTCTTGGCATCTAGTAAACCAAATACTGCATTAGAGGTAAGATACCCATTGGTACAGTATGCGATAGTAGGGAGTGGATGATAGGAACCTGTTAGCAGGTCATTTAGCAATGGTGCAGGAGGACTTCAACCTAGCACAGGATTTATTCTTGGCATCTAGAGTTCAAATTGGCTATTTATACACCCGTTATTGTCTTCCTTCCTTAAGATTTTGCCTCACTGTTCATGATCTCACTAAAACCAGCCTCCAATATCTCGACCGTAAGGCTGAGCAATACTTGAAACGCTGGCTGGGGATCCCCAAACATGGGGCTAATACAGCTCTTCTGCATATGCATAGAGGTCTTAACATACAACGCATTTCTGATGTATATAGCCAAGCCCATTGCGCCTCATTTAGTAGATCCCGATGTAAAGCTGACAGCGTAACAAATATGGCTTTAGACCTTAAGCTTCAAAGAGAATCTGCCTGGCACCGAAAAATATCCATCACCAAACAATGTGACCGTATTCATGGACTTGCCACTGAGAACATGGATAACAACACATGGGGAGCCGTCAAACCCAGGATCCGGAGAGCCCTCAATGCGGAATCTGTTACATATTGGAAATCCGTTGTCGAGCCTCTCCTGAGCCAGGGTGAGACCGCCAAGTTGCTCGAAAAGTGCGAGTCAGATTTGATATGGAGATCACTGATATACAATCTGCCTAAAGGGATTCTTAAATTTGCCATCAATGCTTTAATTGATTCTCTACCGTCTTTCACCAACTTGAAACAATGGGGCAAACGACTTACGGACAGCTGTCCTCTCTGTCAAAGCAAAGGTACCCTGTTTCACATCCTCAACCATTGTCCATGAATGCTCAATAGATACTTATGGAGGCACAACAATGTCCTTCATATATTACTCGCTGCCTTCAAAGACAGTGAAACATACAGGAACGGCGATCTAAGTATCTTTGCTGACATTGAGAACTGCACTATAGGTGGTGGAACCGTGCCTCCGTATGTCATTGCCACATCGCAAAAAGCCGGACATCGTTCTGGTTTGGTCTACTGAGAAAAAAGTCATCCTCTTCGAATTGACCGTGCCATTCGAATCCAACATTATTAATGCCCATCAAACAAAGATCGACCGATACTCATCCCTGGTCTCTAACATAGCTGACACAGGCTTTGATTGCTCATTAATCGCCATTGAGATCGGCTCAAGGGGTTTGATTGACACGGACAATAAGAAGAGGATGACTAGTATCTTCAGGCAACTGAAAAGTTCCACAAAATATTCTGAACTCAAAAACAAAATTTCAAAATCCGTTCTTACCTCTTCATATTCCATCTACAATGCCAGACATGAGCCGGAGTGGAACATCCATGAGCACATTTAGATTTATTCTGTGCCGCCATGATAGTTTTTCATTTTGTTGTTTTTGTTGATAAATTCCGTTGTTTTGCTTTCTTTGAGTACTGTATTAATTTGTATGTTCTTGTGTTATGTAACTCCCATGCCTGGGGTCAGCATAGGCCCTAGATGTTCTTGGGTTTGTGTGTTTGCTTCTTTATATTATTATAATAAAGATGATGAAATAAAAACCAAATACTGCATTAGAGGTAAGATACCCATTGGTACAGTATGCGATAGTAGGGAGTGGATGATAGGAACCTGTTAGCAGGTCATTTAGCAATGGTGAAGGAGGACTTCAACTTAGCACAGGATTTATTCTTGGCATCTAGTAAACCAAATACTGCATTAGAGGTAAGTAAGATACCCATTGGTACAGTATGCGATAGTAGGGAGTGGATGATAGGAACCTGTTAGCAGGACATTTAGCAATGGTGCAGGAGGACTTCAACCTAGCACAGGATTTATTCTTGGCATCTAGTAAACCAAATACTGCATTAGAGGTAAGATACCCATTGGTACAGTATGCGATAGTATAGGGAGTGGGTGATAGGAACCTGTTAGCAGGTCATTTAGCAATGGTGCAGGAGGACTTCAACCTAGCACAGGATTTATTCTTGGCATCTAGTAAACCAAATACTGCATTAGAGGTAAGATACCCATTGGTACAGTATGCGATAGTAGGGAGCGGATGATAGGAACCTGTTAGCAGGTCATTTAGCAATGGTGCAGGAGGACTTCAACCTAGCACAGGATTTATTCTTGGCATCTAGTAAACCAAATACTGCATTAGAGGTAAGTAAGATACCCATTGGTACAGTATGCGATAGTATAGGGAGTGGGTGATAGGAACCTGTTAGCAGGTCATTTAGCAATGGTGAAGGAGGACTTCAACCTAGCACAGGATTTATTCTTGGCATCTAGTAAACCAAATACTGCATTAGAGGTAAGTAAGATACCCATTGGTACAGTATGCGATAGTAGGGAGTGGATGATAGGAACCTGTTAGCAGGTCATTTAGCAATGGTGCAGGAGGACTTCAACCTAGCACAGGATTTATTCTTGGCATCTAGTAAACCAAATACTGCATTAGAGGTAAGTAAGATACCCATTGGTACAGTATGCGATAGTATAGGGAGTGAGTGATAGGAACCTGTTAGCAGGTCATTTAGCAATGGTACAGGAGGACTTCAACCTAGCACAGGATTTATTCTTGGCATCTAGTAAACCAAATACTGCATTAGAGGTAAGTAAGATACCAATTGGTACAGTATGCGATAGTAGGGAGTGGGTGATAAGAACCTGTTAGCAGGTCATTTAGCAATGGTACAGGAGGACTTTAACCTAGCACAGGATTTATTCTTGGCATCTAGTAAACCAAATACTGCATTAGAGGTAAGATACCCATTGGTACAGTATGGGATAGTGGGGAAAGTTAAAAGCAAATCAAATTTGATAACAAATCGATTAATTATTCTAATCTCCTGTACTATTTGAATTGGAAGATGTTTGGAAGTGACAGCAAAGAATTCTGTGATGCATATTCTGTATTGTTTACTTGCTTATGCTTATTGCAATATGTGACATTTTAACTCATAAATGACCTTCCAATCTGTTCAACCCTTTTGAGGTAAAATCGCACTTTTGAGAAAAAGAGCTTTAAAATTTGAACACTTTTTTGAGTTACATTGTTTTACCTCAAAGGGGCTGTGTTCAGCATTCTTACAGTCAGCCTGACATCACATAGACTTGCAAAGGGGAAATCGTGCGAGGAAAGCAAATGTATGAATTTGCAGAACGTGTCACATGGAGTAATGGGCAGTGAATCAGAGTGAATTCTGGATAATTTAATGGTAAAGGGGGCAGTAAACCTGGATGTCCGACAACAAGAATTTTGTTCCTCATGTCTTCAACCTGTAGACGAGTATCTTGACATAGAGGCCTCACAAAGCTTTTGCAAGGAAGACTTCTGGATTGTTGATTAGCTGAACCTTGAAGATAGCTTCCCCCAATTCCCAGTTCATGCCCAGTGACCAGCAAATTTATCTTCACCCATTCAGATATTGGTTTAAGCATGTGTGTTAGATTTTGGATTTTTGCAAAGTTATATAAATTTCACTGTAAATGAATCATATCTTCCGGTATACATTTCTGTAGACAACCCTCACCCCTGAAACACAATTTATCCTTTTGAGGGTAACCTTAATTTCACCTACTCAAAATGTGCAATAGTTTTGTGTATCTCAGAGTGATATTGTTCAATCAATCCTTTTTTCTCTCACTTTTCACCAGATGCGGAGAGACTTATTACATTGGGACCAAGCGCTCAAATTGGCCAAGACGTTAGCTCCTGATCAGATACCCTACATATCCAAGGAATACGCTCAGCAGCTGGAATTCACGTAAGTACAGAGTGTCCCAAAAGTGTGGATACCTTTGTAAAGCGTTATTATCGCCAGGAAAAAAAATTTGAAGTATAAAACAAGAAATGTATTGAGAAGACATGTAGAATTATTGTGATACTAAACTTACATTAACAGCTATCTGTGTTGCTAAAGTACAGAAGAAATAATGGTAAAACTGCACTTTCATATAAACAAGTAGTATAATGAGCTTAATGAGTTGAGGGAGCAAGAGAGGTAATGAAGTGAAAATAAGATTGAAATAATCCTTATTGTGAACAATATTATTGTTGTGCTTATAATGAATTGAAGGCAAGCCTTTTTTGCACACATTCACATAAATGGAGTGTGAGGAACATACAGCACATGATTACAGTGACGTACACCATGCAAGTCGAACAATTGTATGGAATTAATTACGTCATCTTTGAACCTCAGAAAAGCTGCATTTTTCACCAATTTCATTGTATAATTTTTTTTAAATTTGTTGATTGATATTTATCTTTTTAAATTTGTTGACAGACCATTATTATAATTTTACCTGTCTCTAGTTGAGATCAGAAAGCATAGCTTTTTAAGTTCTAGAACATTTCCATTTTAATGTAGTGTCTTTGTTTGTTTGTTTTGTCTCTTCCCAGGTGTGATTACCAAAGTGCCTTAACACATTACGAGAAAGGTATCACAAGAGAACAGGATGTAAGTAGTCTTAATTCAGATATTTTTATGTATATTCAGATATTTTCAATATTCCAGATATTTACACTTGTTGCTACAAAGATTTTTAATATTCGCTTGTGATTTATTGAAGCATGTCGCCTATGGCATGTTTAGTGATTTATTGACATGTTTTAATTTTGTAGAAAGACCTGTAAACATTTCTGAGAAAAAAAAGCCTGAACGACCAACCCTATGTTACAAAGTTCCACTCCCTTCCCCTGTAGACTAGTATTGTTTTTTTGTCACCTATTTCCATGTTTGTTTTTCACCTCATAGCAACGAGATCACGATGAAACCTGTGCCTTTGGGGTTGCAAGGATGTCAATTCGTGTTGGCGACATCCGGCGAGGCGTCAGCATGGCAGCCAAGATGCCCAGTAGGACACTAAAGAAAGAATGCGCAGGAATCCTAGAGAGTATGAAGCAGTACTCGGAAGCGGCGACGTTGTACGAGAAAGGAGAGTATTATGACAAGGCAGCATCTGTGTACATCAAGGGTAAAAACTGGTAAGTGCGACAAAAATAACCCTATTCTTCCGGCTGACCTACCCAATTTTTTTAACTTTCCAATTTATTTACAAAATCCTTGTGAAATCTATTGAATCTTTTAAAATCGGTTGATTCTTTATTAATTCACCAAAATGTTCAAGAAAATGTTGGGGAAAACTTACACACTAAGCAAATTCCGTTATTTGTCAAGAGCCCCTATCGTCGCTGCCCTGTCAAACCTTGTATGTTTTTTCCGGCCTTTTCCGCATGTATAAAGTAAAACTGCTCAATTGTTATGCATAGAAAGTGTTGCTATATACATGTTCAGTGGGCAAGATCACTTTCAAAGTTTTGGCCTTTTTTGGCCTTTGAACATGTTTAAAGCAGACTGCCCAAAGGTGTTACGTAAGAAGTATTACGTTATACATGCTGAAGGACCGGATGGAGATACAAGGTTTGACAGAACAGAATCGTTATTTCACGTAAATTCAAATCATGAGTGCAGAATTCTTCTGTGAATTCTTCTAATCCTCCCTGAAATAATACCCCATCAACTATTATATATATATATATATATATATGTTTACTACTATCTATTCAGGACAAAGGTTGGTGATCTTCTGAAGCATGTGACATCTCCCAAGATCCACACACAGTATGCTAAAGCCAAAGAGGCGGACGGGAGGTACAAGGAGGCGGCTCTAGCCTATGAAAATGCTAAAGACTGGGACAATGTTATAAGGTTAGTATACAAACATATAGCCATAGCTCTTGTTAACACTGTCCACGCAGGTATTAGTTTTACCGTATACAGGGTTCTAGCAAGGACCATTTTAGAACTGGGTAAATTTACTGACGGCGAACGGAGAAAATGTAGTGAACGAAGTGCAGTGGATCATGGCATGGGATCCAGAGGCCTTCTTAATGTCTTTTTAGGGTTTTTAATGCACTTTGAGGGTTCCTGCCACATAATGTCTTGTTTTATGTGGCAGTTTAATGATTTTATCCACAAATTGTAAAAAGAAATTAAAAAAATATATATATATAATTTTTTTTAGAGTGCCGGGCGGCCAGCCCAATTCTGGGCCCAGCGCCGGGCGGGCTAGCCCAGGGGTGGGCGGGCGGGGTAGCCCAGGGGTGGGCGGGCGGGCTAGCCCAGGGGTGGTGGGCCCGCCGGCGGCACCCGTCCTAGCTAGAACCCTGACCATGTACCCAACAGATTTTCCAGAAGCTTTTCCCAATTTTAAAAGTGTATCTCAAGAATCAGTGAACCAATACTATGCATGCTTGTACTTATTTTAATGCATTCCTTCCTCATGGTGTTTCCAAATAACATGACATTTTGTGACATTTTGGAACTGTCATCTGCAGACACCTGCCAGATGAAAAGTGTTAAAACTATTGACCCAAAGTCATGTCAACACTTATAAACTATAATTGGATTTATAATTGAACGAACACATTGAAGCAGCGTATTGCGTACATGGCATGAAGCGCACACAACCATAATCGTGACAATTTCAGATGCGATCGTCTTTGTGCTGTGTGGTTGTTGTTTGTTCAATTGTTAATTAGACTATAGTGGTGTTTCCAAACATGTCAACAAGGCTGTATCCATTTTCATCATTATCATTCAAATATGGCTAAATACAGCCATACATTTGAGAATAATATATCCTTCTTGGCGCTGGTCAGATGCCATGCAGCATCACGCTAGGATCGCGCCAGTGTCAAGATCCAGGGATTCCACCTGGCTATATATCACTTGTGACGCTAAAAACAAGGCTACTCACTTATTTAATTTACCATGGGCTCACAAACCAATAACCTTTGAGACTTTTTAAGTCTCAAAACACCTTCGCATACAATATATTAGATATAGTCAGAAATGGATATTCAAGCTGTATTTACTGTATTGTTACTTCTATTATATTAGGTACCTTTTGGTGCCTTTATATAGTGACCTTAAGTTGACAGCCCTATTGGCAGTAAGTATTGAATTTCAAGAACAAAGTCAGCACCGATAATAGGACCTATTTTTTAGCATGTTTATTCCTCATAACTTGCCAAAAGTATTTAAAACCCAAATCTACCATTTTGTATGACTTTTAATATTGCTTTATTATTTATATTCACAATTGCAGGATCCAGTTGGAATTCTTAAAGAACCCAGAGGAGGCAGTGAGGATAGTAAGAGCGACAAGCTCTGTAGATGGTGCCAGGATGGTCGCTAAGTAAGTCTTATAAGGAGTGTCAATGGTCAAAGGTTTACCCTTCATGTAATTCTGCACGGAATTAGCCTAGCTCCAAGTCTGTGTTAAAAGAATTAAAGGGACACTAAATCTGTGTAGAGTCTTAACACCAGGCTAACACCAAGGATACACCTGGTCAAATGCCAACCAATTCTTCTCCAGACCCATTTACACTTTCCACACGGCTATTAGTTTTACCATATACCAAACAGATTTTTCCAAATGGTTTCCGAACCAAATTTTCAAAGTCTATCTCGAGGATTACTGAACCAATACTTGGCATGTTTGTACTTATTTCAATACATTTCCAAATATAGTAATGAAATTCAATAATTTTGACATTTGTTAAACATTTTGTGACTTTATGGGATATCGTCTGCAGATGCATGTCGCGTGGAAAGTGGTAAAGTCAAATAAGGACCTTAAACTCGGCTACGCAAACAAATGCCTATCAGCTCAAAAACAAAAAGAGTGCGAGTCTAGTTCATGCCTGCATGAATTTGGGGTTATTTTAAGGGCAGTGTCAACCCGGCACTTGTTTCAAAAATTGAATTTCGTATTTCTCTATTATTTAATACTTTTATATGTATTCTATAATTACCATCATAAGTAACTAATCGGAAGCGATTATTTCCCGTTCTTTTGGGTGATTTTAAATTGTTGTTTTGGTAAGTTTGAGTCAGGAAAAGGCGCATGGTTATTTGGCGGGAATTTAAGCGGAGTTCCGCGCTTTTCAAATGCTGCGACAGCTGTTCGATCATTGCGTCGCGCGCTGAAACTTCCCACGCGTACGCCGCTTAATATCCGCGACGTAGACGCGAAAAACAAAAGAGCGCCAAAACAATGTCTAAAAATGTAAACAAAGCCCAATCTTACGATCATTTAAATTTCAGTTTTCTTCCAATTTCTTCACATTGTGACAATATAAATTGAATCTGATAGTTTATTATGATTGTTCATAATAGTATACTCGCTTTTGAGGTCACACGCCCGTGTATTCTGTGAACATTTAGCTTTAAATGGTGGAAAATGTCAATATTTTTACTAAATCGATGTTTTCTAGAAGTTCAATTAATTTGAAGGAATTTTACGAATTTTCAGACAACATAACTAAAAATATATCAAACTATCAGGTAAGCTTTTACTACCATTGTGTAGAGGACTTTCAGCGCTAGGAGGCAATTTTTTATTTTTTCGATTATGGATTTTAAACTCGAGATATGCATCCATTTCTAGCAAAATGTATGCAAAAAGACACAACTTTTACACTTTTCCGATGTTTTTAGCAATATTTCCAAAACTAAGCTTTATTTTGGAAAAGAAAAAAATTGCCTCTTAGACAAAATTGTTTTGTTTACAAAAACGTATATTAGAACAAATTACCATTTTTTATTTTATAGTTATGCTGTCTGAAAAATTTGGGATAAATAAATCGCTTTTTGGTTCATTTCTCAAATTTTGTTTATTTGGTATCACATTGATATCACCATCGGATTCCTTATCAAATTTCCTTTTTCAAAAATGTATACTTTTATGTACTTTTATTAAATATTCTCAAACTTAGAAGCAAAAGTTGATCATCAAAATAATAGGGTTGACACTTCCCTTAAGCACTAAGTCTCATAATATAAAATATAATTAAACCAAGAAATATACTATAAAAAGACTGTTTTATCTTCCTCGACTTTGATACAGATTTTTCCAGAAGTTGAACGACTATGCCTCCGCCATACAGTTCCTAGTGATGTCCAAGTGTAATGACGAGGCATTTCAGTTGGCCCAGCAACATAATCAAATGGAAATATATGCTGATATTATAGGTAAGTGCAAGACAGTTCTATTAACATTAAGGACAAGCATACTTATGATTTGGCCATTGAAGAAAAAAGTCCATCTGAAATGCATATAAAATGAACCGTTTCTCTTAAAGGTGTTTGACCTTATTTTATGCATGATGTTTTCTTCTCTACAGGAAGGTATGCCATAAAAATAATCTCATTCCAACATTTTAATTGAATTGCGCCAGGGTTTTCTAAAAAAGAATCAAAATGTTTTCCATGTACAGCAATAAAGAAACATTTGTCAGATTTACAATTTTGCATTGGTGATGTCCACTCGCATGCAGTATTGGTCACACGTATGTGTCACGTAACGATGCGCAGTGCGTTAGTTGCCTTCATGCACACCTGCGTCCTTCTGTATTCATCCGTTTCTGTAAGGTGGCTCCGCCAATTTGCAACTGATCAAACTATAGTATAGGGTTGTATTTACTATGTACCCACTCAATTCAAGACACTCCATGCACTTGCATGTAATTGTGATAAGACCTAAAATCACTGCACATAGATCAAAGAAAGGAGTGTAGTGTCCATATTCCTCAGTATTGGTCCTACCATATGCCCCAACGTTTGTTTCAACCAATGTACTATGTAAAGGTGTGCAATTACAAGTCTAATGTAGAGGGGCTCCCAAAAGTTTTGAAACCTTTTTAAAGATTTATATCTCGGGTACTAAACCAGAAACCTGCAAATTGAACAATTGTATGGTATTATATGACCTTTCAGCATATGTTTTATATTCAGGGGCCTCAATAAGGAGTCAAGTTGGGTATCAAAATAATACACAGCTTTAAAAGGTTTCAAAACTTTTGGGACACCATGTACAATGTGTATTATTTATGATTAAACAACTTTTTCACTTTTTCATGTTGGATCATCTTTTAAAACAGAATCTGAAGGTTAGCTAAGTATTATGGTTTTGTGTATTGTGTGTGTTTGTGTATTAACAGGGTTGGTTTGTCTCCTAACTTGATCTGGACTTACACTTGAGTCACAAATGATTTGTTGTCACTAATCTAGTGAACAAGGCTGCCGTTTTTGTGTTGATTCCAAGCAAGATTATATGCCCTAATTGAAATAGTTTAATGTGCAGCTGTACAACAGATGCTATAACCCTAACCCCTCATGGGTGCTTTTAGCAATCAAGCTAACTGGGGGGGGGGGGGGGGGGAAGACCGGACAAATAAACAAAAAAAATGTGCCGCCCCCAAGGATCGAACCCGGGTCGGAGTCCCGGTGATCGTGCATTACGCTACCGGGGTCCCGGTGATCGTGCATTACGCTACCAGGGTAGGGCTTCCAAAATTAAATTTTTGGAGCTACGTACCTTTGCATGATTACTCAATGAGATTGGGGAATGGGGTTAATTTCCAAGATGAGCAGTCAATTCAAAAGCCCCTCCCCACCTAGCAGTGGACATTGATATCAGTGATTTGTCCACATGGGTATGGACATGCTCATTTGATTGAGATATGTTCAAAGGAGATTTGCAAATATTCACGTTGCTTGACCAGTAGCATATGGATGGGTTTATGAGGTGTGGAATTTGGAAATGATATGTTTATTCCATTATGGAGAGGGATGTTGTGGATATTGCTAACTGTTATAACATGCTATTATTACTTTGTCTGCACCTGAAATGAATTTGATATGAAATCACTCAGAAATTAAGTCTAGATCAAAATATGTGGTAGCTTTGAGGATATTAACTTATTTACCTTTTCCTTTTCTCTATCTTCACCATATCTCTACTAAAATGATCTTTTACATAAATCAGTGTTGCCATGGTATACTGACTGAGAGAAGTCCAGTTTTAGTGTAAAATAGCCCACATTTTATTTCAATAACAATTGCTTATAATGTTACATGAAGCATATATGTCAAAATTAGTCCATAGGGCTACTTAATTGGTTACTTATCACAGTTTTGGTAACACTGCTTATTTAGGCGGTTCTCGGAGTTAGGCGGTTCTCGGGGTTGGGCGGTTCTTGGGTCCAGTTATATTAATATCCCAGATACCCCTTTATCCAAGTACCCCATGTGCCTTAAATCCTGGTAGGCTTACAGTTTGCGCCTATATGGTGTGCACCTGGCTCCTAGTTCCTTTATAAAGGTGGTCCTTATATATCCTGGCTGAATGTTTGACTGTTTGTTCTTGTCTCATCGTGCCCGTTATCTTGTACGGTACAGTTTGCACTATGGAGCAATGAACTGCCTGCTTTTACTCTACCCCACTCTAACAAAATATGGTTTGCGCCATGAACGCATACACACCTTACGGTCTGCGTTATTACGTGTGCGCCGGCAATTGCCATCACATTCGCCATGGCAGAAGTAGCCCAATTTGTAATGCCAAGTGGATCAATTATTATTAACCATTGGTTTCAATTTCACATGAAGCAGTCATTTTGCAAAACAAAGTTGATTTGCCTACTTATCTTTACCTACTTGCCGTTACCTACTTGCCTAAATACAATTTAATGTCACCTGCTCAAAATAGATCCTACCCCTACCTTCCCACCCCACAGCCTCCAGCCTATTATAGTCTGATGTCTATTCCAACCACCAAACCAAGACTGATTCTCATTCACCTAACCACCCACAAGATACCCAGGGCATATGCCTCCCCTTGCCTCATTTATGCCACTGTTACTATTATCTCTATAACAACATTTACTGTATAATTTTCTCTTTCACTCTCTTACTACTTGCTTTTCTAATTATACTTGGTGTAACAGTATATGATCTACTCTTATGAAACCAGGATCAAAGTTGTTTAGGCGGGGAAAAATTGAACAGGTTTATTTGTTTGTTTTAATCGCCTTAAGGCAAATTGATTTGTTGATGTAGGCCATAATAAGAGATATCGACTGCTTTAAATTCAGTCCAAATTCATCATAATGTTTACTTGGAATTTTCAATCTTTGAGCATTTTGAAGATTTGTAACATGGGAGGAGTCATCAGTTGAAAAGACCATTGTTAACATCTACAATATGTAAAACGAATAAAACTTGTTTAAAAAGTTGTTTCAGGTTTTGTAAGAGTGGTGAACATATTTGTAAATAGATAGTTTGTGTATTGTTTGCAGTGGTTGAGGGTGTCCTAACATGAATTGTGAGTTACGAGGTCATAGAATTTAAGGTACATAATCAATACATGTACACAGAATTAACTCCTACAAAAAGGAAGTACACCGATTTTGTAGATCCATACTAATTGTTAATCGCATTGTCCTTTATAAAATTATGTAATTTATTATATCGTTTGGGTACATTTTGATACATCATTTGTTGCCAAGAGTTTAAATCATCCTATATTTAAAATGATTATGAAAACCAATTCAGTTTCAAGAGTATCACCTTTTCAATTTCCATACATATCCAGATCTAAATTATATAGCCTAGGAGATCCGTAGACACCATGAGATCAATAGTATTTCACTTTCAGGCAATGACATTGAATAATTTTTCTAAAAAATATTTTGTTGTTAAACTTGAATTATCAACAATCTTGGTTAAAAAACAAATGATCAAAATACAGCTAAGAGCTCTTCCAAGTGGAATCAGATTCACTTTTGAGTATGTGGAATCATGGCTGCATAACCCTACGCGATGAGCCCGATTATTTTTTTTGGGGGGGGGTGGTTTAGTTGTCCGGAAAAAAGAGAAACAAATTGGCTCCGGAAAAAAGGTGTGCCAAAACACAATAAAAAAGAATTTCCACCTTGAACATAGCTATTGTTATGTGCCTTATGTGCAGAGTATATTACCTTATCTCTTTTTACATTTTAGCCTCAATCTTCTTTTTGAAAATTCACTAGTGGTATTCTGAAAAAGTTGGTATTTAATTGATTAATTAACTCGTTGTTTGTATCCTATATCTGCAGGTCAAGATTCCTCGCTGGAAGATTACCAAAGTATCGCCCTCTATTTCGAAGGTGAAAAGAATCACTTCCTCGCGGGTAAATTCTTTTTGATGTGCAATCAGTACTCCAGGGCGTTAAAACATTTTCTACGATGTCCTTCCACTACGGATGATAACCAAGCTATAGAGATGGCTATTGAAACGGTAAGGGTTCAGAAATAGATAATACCAGGTTAACTCTGTGTCCTCCCCAATAGGGATGTATTGCTCTGTGTATTTTACTACATGTGACAAATTTATTTTTTTACCGTTCATGTCACATGTACCGTATTATCCCTATTAAGCGCCCAGGGCGGTTAACCAAGTCATTTTGGGTGGGCGCTTATTTGTATACTGATTTACATAGTTGTTGACCATCAAGGTTGCAAAATTCAGCAACCTTTACGTCCCAATACTGCAAAATTCGATGTTTTGCAATTCAAGATGGCGGCCTCCACGGATGACAACAAACACGAAACGTGCGTATTTCGGATGGTTTCTGTTGCTGTTTAAAGGCTTAACACGTGGTTTAAGTTCACTTTTGGAACACAAAACAATATGTCAAGTATGTCTGAAGTTAAAATAACCATAATTTCCACTTTATTTTCAAGCAATTTGTAGTCCGAGATTTAGTGTGATGTGAGTAATTTTTAAGTAAGCTTATTTTTTAGGTGGGCGGTTAATCGGTATATATTTTTAAAGTCACCTGAGAAAAAGGGGGTGGGCGCTTATAAGGTCCTGGGCGCTTAATAGGGATAATACGGTACATGATTCAAGTCGGGGGATCGCAAATCATCACAATCACCACTGAAAATACCGTAAAGAAAACAGAATAGAATCACAGTCATGATTTTCTTGGAAAGATGGCGGTCGGTTTATCTAAGAAAACGGAATAGAAACACTGTCATAATATTTGTTGGCAAGGTGGCGGCCGGTTTATCAACACAGCATGTGGTGGTTGCAAAATTTAATACAGCGTCAGCGTTGGATTATTGTTCCATTTCTTTTTATTCATCCAACTTTCATGTACATGGTAAAGTTGAAATTCAACTCGGGACAAACACCTCACTGGTGTGTGACACTTACTTCCAGTTCGCAATACTACCCTCATAAGCTGACATATGACTTCTGATTGTTGATTGTAAAAGGCAAGCGGGTGACCCATTTACCCAATTGTTTTGGGTGGGTTTTTTTCTTCAATTTAAGTTCAAACACAACTTTTTTTTAAATGTCATCCTTTGTATTTTAACAGGTTGGTCAGGCCAAAGATGAGCAGCTCACGCATCAGCTGATAGACTACTTGATGGGCGAATCTGACGGCATGCCCAAAGATGCCAAGTTTCTCTTCAGGCTCTACATGGCGCTCAAGCAATACAGGGAAGCCGCCAGGACGGCTATCATTATTGCCAGAGAGGAACAGATAGCAGGTAGGGAAAGCATTACAGTCGAGATTTTTTCAAGTTTAAATCTGAAAACTATTCCGGGTTTTCTCATCTTTAGGCTAATGACAACGAAATGGTTAGTTTCCTAATTATTTAGACACTATTTGCATTTACTACTAACATTTGGTATGGTTAGAAAGAGGAGTGTCTCATCTTTATGCATTTGTTAAAATAAGGTACATGTTGTATTGAAAATGTTAGAGATATCTTGAGGTTAAAAAAACTTAAACAGAAACTTATCATTTGTGTGTGTGGGAATTAGGGGAATTGCATAATGAGCTTGTTGCATGCATGTGTGCCTACACCCTCCTGTATTAATTTGCTGCTATAAGGAGGCTTGCCAATTTTGAGCTGATCAAACTATAGATGCACAGAAAACTAAGTCTGATGATCCCTTCCTCTTGGTTCACAACTATCGTGAAGATAACATTTTACCGCTGTATTTTGTTGCAGGCAATTATCGCAATGCCCACGACGTGTTATTCAGTATGTACAGAGAGTTACGTTCACATAGAATCAAGATCCCGACAGAAATGGCAACAAATCTCATGATTCTACACAGCTATATACTAGTCAAGGTGAGAAATAAAACCCATAAAGCAACGGGGGAAACCCACCCTGTTCTGTGGACAAACAGACCTCTCAGGTAGGTTCAGTCAGTCAGGCTTTATTTTTCTTAAACAATCTTTTTTTAACATTTTGGTGATTTTTCAACAATTTCCAAAAAATGTCAAAAATGTTCAACAATTCTCAGCAATAATGGGTTTAAATTTCAAAAATAAATTGTTCAAAAATGTTCAAACAATGTCACAAAATGTGTTTAAAAAATAGAAAATTCAGAAAAAATTAGTTTGTCAGGCCCGTAGAACAGGTTTTGCTATTTAGTCACCTAAACTTAAAGACTTTTTTCTTCAACAATCTTAGTAACATTTTGGTGAATTTTTAACAATTTCCAAAAAATGTCAACAAGTTTCAACAATTCTCAACAATGATAGGTTTAAATTTCAAAAATAAATTGTTCAAAAATGTTTAAACAATGTCACAAAATGTGTTTAAAAAATAGAAAATTCAGAAAAAAATAGTTTGTCAGGCCTGTAGAACAGGTTTTGCTATTTAGTCACCTAAACTTAAAGACTTTTTTCTTCAACAATCTTATTAACATTTTGGTGAATTTTTAACAATTTCCAAAAAATGTCAACAAGTTTCAACAATTCTCAACAATGATAGGTTTAAATTTCAAAAATAAATTGTTCAAAAATGTTTAAACAATGTCACAAAATGTGTTTAAAAAATAGAAAATTCAGAAAAATTAGTTCGTCAGGCCTGTAGAACAGGTTTTGCTATTTAGTCACCTAAACTTAAAGACTTTTTTCTTCAACAATCTTATTAACATTTTGGTGAATTTTTAACAATTTCCAAAAAATGTCAACAAGTTTCAACAATTCTCAACAATGATAGGTTTAAATTTCAAAAATAAATTGTTCAAAAATGTTTAAACAATGTCACAAAATGTGTTTAAAAAATAGAAAATTCAGAAAAATTAGTTCGTCAGGCCTGTAGAACAGGTGTTTTTTTATCTAGTCACCTAAACTTTAACTTGTTCACCCTCAGTGTTGAAGGAGGGGTCAGTCAATAATGGGTCCCCACAGTCTTGCAGTATGATATGTCAAAACGATGGACCTTATTGAGTAATTAGGAAATTAATGTGTCCAATGTGTGTGTTATAGTTTGTGTGGAATTCTTTAAATACTGCCATATGAATTTGTGCCCAAGCGTGATTATAAAAGGAAATGTATGTGTGGTCTTTTGAGACCACCATACGTAATGTGATCGAGCGAAATCAGTCGGAAGTCAGAAATATTGATTTTGAGGTATAACAAGACAAAGGATAGAATTTTATCTGTTTTCTTTTGTTTTGAAAACCCATTAATTTGCTCATATCTTTTAATTTAATTGTCCATTCTTTAATGGGTTTTTCTGCAAAATGTAGCATTTGCAAGTGGCCAATACAACCAATAGAAAACTAAAAATGTGCCATTTTTGACTTCAGTCTGATTTTGCTTGATCACATCACATATTTGTCCTGATATCACCCTAAAATATATTAATTCTGTACGATATGATTTGTTCAGATTCATGTCAAGCGTGGTGATCACAAGAAAGGAGCCAGAATGTTGATACGAGTGGCAAACAATATCAGCAAATTCCCAGCTCGTAAGTAATCTTGAAATAAGTCATATTTTTTTAAGCATTCACTGTCCAAAAACAGGTAGTAATGCCTCATTTAAAGGCATATTATGCGATCTTTTCCAGGACGCCCTTTATCCTTGATTTTTTTTAAAGCAGATTTTCAGATTTCCTGCTAGCAGGACAGTTTATTTTCACTCTAAATTCCGCTCTAAAACCATGATTTTGAAAGAATTGGGAATTCTTATCGCTGTGTAACTTTGAATGTATTCATATCTGCTTTAATAAAAAAAAGGATAGTGGGCGTCCCCTGGAAAAGATCACATTATATGCCTTTAAGGGTGCTGTTAAGTCAAAATGTCGTAATTTTCATGAATTCGTGATATGCTGTATTATTAGAAAACATTAGTCCCGAGTCGGGAAGGAGGAGGTCCCAAAATTTGGTTATTGGGAACATCAGAATGCCAATTCAAATTCAGACTGAAAAAAGGAACACCAATAGGTTGATTCCATCTTTTCGTTTTGATGGCTAAATGGCCTATCATTCATTCTTTAATCCATAAAACGTTTGAATGTTCTATACTGAAAGCAAGGGTGAAAAGTATAGTTACGCCACTAGTGGCAACATGGGGACAGTCAAGAAATCAGCCAAACCAAAAGGTCTATTGAAGCTAATTGTTAACAACTATCATGTTATAAATCATTGTTATCTTCAGTAGATAGTAAATAAAAAGGGATCCAACCAAATCAATAATGGCTACTGGAGGTAATTGTTACCATTGCTATCTTCAGTAGATAGCAACAAATTATAAAAGGGTCTCAAGTTCATTCTAATGGAAAGTCACTCATCATTAACTAAAGGTGATTTAAAGTTTCCATTAGATGAACATGGACCAATTTAGGTTTTGTCAAGATAACTAAAAATATGTTGTCAGCATATGTCCTTCTAGATTTATTGAACCCATCCCTTCCCTTCAAGAAAATATATACATTTATTAGATGGATTTAATGAATAATGAAGAAGTTACTGCAGTTTTACAGAGGCTATTCCTGGTCCCTTGAACACCCAAAAGGGTGCACTAAAGTAAATCACAGCTCATCTATCAATCATAGATAAGGTATGGGAGGTACCATTATTCAAGGGGTGTTAGACTTTAAATAAATCCAAGATGGAATAAAAATAAAGCAATAGTGTTTAAGGATTTGTGTGTGTGTAGGGGGTGGGGGGGGGGGGGGGGGGGGGGCAGGGGTGTTGCTATGCTGGTTCCCTGCATCTATGGGCTCCACACAACTTATCCATAGATGCAGGTACGCGCCAATTTCCACTCAAAGCTGATTTGCTGGCATAAAATAGGTCCACAAATAAATTCCATCAAGCCAGCGTCACGCTTCGAATGATAACAAATTTGCTGATTGGCACAACTACACGTGTATCGGCGCTAACCACAGCGCCGGACTTCACACGCACATGCACGCATGTCATAGCGCGTTCCCCATCGCGCCGTAGCTGTGGCAGCGCGACACTGACGCTTCAGCGTTTTGATGCGATATCTCAGCTACAGTGTGTTGATCGTTATTTAACGTATGCCATAACAGAGCGACAATGCAATGTGTTGAACTTACTGTTACGACCGGCAATTGAGAACCCTGTACCTGCACCTATGGATAAGTTGGGCCGGTGATCCAGGGTGCAGGGAACCAGCATAGGGTGTTGCATTAAGCTGTCCCTTTTATTAAATACATTGTTTAAAAAATCTGTGTGCAACACATGACTATGGTTGAGTAGTGACATCATTTCAATGAGTTTCTCTTTTCAATCAGGATTCTTGTCAAACATGTGACTGAGATTGTATCATTTATTGTTATTCCCATCACTTTTAGTTTGTTATTGCCCCGATTAATAAATATCTGTATTACCTTCCTTTCCAGATGTTGTCCCTATCCTGACCTCCACCGTTATAGAATGCCATAGGTCCGGTTTACGGAACTCTTCATTTAGTTATGCAGCTATGCTTATGAGACCAGAGTATAGGAATAAGATAGATCTTAAATACAAAAAGAAGATTGAAGCAATTGTAAGGTAAGCATGATTCACAAAGTGTATTAAGCTTAGCTTAAATCAAATTGTGCAATCTTAAAGCTTGTGAATTAATCAAAATTACAATTTAGTGTGCCTTTTATCAGGCATAAGAATTTTATTCAGGCTATTTTGTTTTCCAAATATCTGCACTTTCTTTTATTTTCAGCCCGTTTTTGGCCTTTATAGCCCAATTTCACACACCTTTTCAGGCTGTTCAGGTTTCTTCAAGCAAATTCATCCTCATGCCAGTTTTATATATGTGGTTATTTTTTATCAAAATTCAAAAATTCAAAAAAAAATCTGAACTACTCAAACTTTAACATTCTCTTTAACTTGAATGATGAACAACAGTATATGAGTAGAACAATTGAGAACAAATTGTGTCCAGATTTTTATTAAGAATAGAAATAAGTTTGTAAATAATGTGTTCGCAAATGTGTCTCTGTTTGCCAATTGAGCTCGAGCATTGGGTGCTACTTTTTATATAGTCAATCTGGTCCAATCATAGATGGGAATGAGTGCTGGCTGTCAGATAATCTTAGCTACATTTGGGTCAATAACTAACTGTCTGACAAGGAATTTCAAACTTCCGGAAATTACCGGAATTCTGTAAATGAGGCTATTTAAAAAAATCCAGAAATGATTTTATTTTTGCATTTCCAGAAATGGATGATGATATTTCAGCATAAAAAGAGGCAAACAAATTTCTAGCCTATTCTCTGGACAAACCCCCATAAATGTTCAATGCCGCATGCAAGCGCTCGGGATGTCTTGCTAAGCTCGCTTAAAATGTTCAAGAAATGGATCAATCACCCATTTATTACATCCCTGTGTATGGCAATGCCCTGTTAAAGACACTGCCCTATCAAAGACTCTGTCAAATGCTATTATTTTTTAAATGAGTAGAAAGAAGTCTCCTATCCCAACCAACAGCAGAATATCCCTGATTTTATCTAGCCCTTTATAATAATATATTGTCTGTTATCTCACAGAAAACCAGACAAGACTGAGGAAGATGAGCCTACATCTACATGTCCATACTGTCAGTACATGTTGGAGCAAACTGAACTAGCCTGTCCAGGGTGCAAGAATAACATCCCATATTGTGTTGTTACTGTAAGTATATTTTAACTCTCTGACAACTACCAGCCGATTGGTTAGAAAGATGGATACATTATTTCTTGCACCAATCAGAGACATTGTTACAATTATTGTATCCCTGAAGAAAATTGGAGTGACATTTTTAGAAGCTGTATTTTAATTGGTTATTTGAATTAATATATCTTGTTATTAACCAATTAGCAACACTTTTACATCAACATTTTGCAATGTCTTGTCGGCTGTCCTGTTTAAATATGCAAGTGCTAAACAAAGTAGGGAATAAACTCAACAGCTTTGCGGATGCACATGCATGTTTTTATTTGTTACGGGGCAGCAAACAAAATGTATCTGTTACCCGGCAGTAAATAAAATATTACAGTTTTCAGGCATTTAAGTAGTTTTTCCTTATTTTCCTCTTCATTGCCTATTTTTCATGTGTGATCCAATATCACCCCTGAGCATTCTTGAGTCCTATTTCTCTGCTTGAATGCAATTTTGGAAAATATGCTAAATATGTATTCAAAGCACCTCAGAGTTATGAGTATATACAAGGCTCAAGATAAGTGGGCGCTTGGCGATTTTTACCCCTTGGTCCTCATGCAATAGCGCCCGGTAATGCTGAAAAATAAACAACCGAGCGCTGATATTTTGTCCAAACCAGTGCCCAATTGACGATCGGGAAGCTTGCTCAAGACATCAAATTTCGATTTGACAATGCTGCCACGCTGGATTTAATCAAAAGTTAGCTCCCGGTAGACTGAAAGTAGTTCCCGGTTCTCAATAAATCCCATGATCTGGGCGCTACTTTTGAAAAATAGTAGCTCCTGGTAAAAAAAAAGTTATTTTGAGCCTTGAGTATATGCCATGTGTCCTATTTCTATCATGCTTACATTTATCCCATCCACTTAATTTATTTGTTATAATACAGGGACAGCATATGGTACGGGATGACTTTGCCTCATGTCCAAACTGTGACTTTCCTGCATTACATTCTGAGTTTACAAGGTAGGTGTAATATACTTTTTTGATATAGATTAAGTATAAATGGGTGAAACACAGACCTATAGATCACTTCAATATAGATGGTGTGACCGGTGATGTAGTGCCCGGCAGTATGCGTGCGCACCTATAGGGAATGTGCTTTAATTCACACTTGATTGATCATTACTTAAAATGCTTACGGTGTAATAGTGCAGTAGTCATGGTCTGCATCCCTAAGCACAGTGAGAGACCAGGTACTAAATCTGGTTGCCCTGCAGTATGTGTACGCACCATAAGGGCATGTGCTTTTAAAATTGGCGCTCAGTGATGTGTGTTTTGCTTTCGAATAGTATGTATGCAGTAGTCATAGACTAGTACCTCTAGCATGTCTTTAGACCAGGCGCTAATCAATTTGTAAACACTATTGATGTAAACAACGGTCACCTCATCTATAGGTTCACCAGCTTGCCCCCCCCCCCCCCCCCTCCTCCCTTTTTTTGCTAACTCATTCAAAGTTGGAACATAAAATACACCTTCTCAGTACAATAATCAACCTATTGCGATACCGAGGCTGCGTGTAGAAGAACAAAAGCTAAAATGAAAAACGGACTTTGTGTTGGTTTTGGACACACAGCTCTGTTAACATTCAGTTGATCTTCACATGTAATATCTCAAATTAAAGATAAGAAATTTCTTGACAAATTTATACCTTAATATTTTACGTAGGAGCTCTAGTTTTGGAGTTCAGAGCATACTACCTAGTATGTTACTTTTTTGAGCACCGTATATTCTAATAATCATGTTTGTCTTTTTGTTTTACTTTCAGTTTATTGGAAACAGAAGATAATTGTCCTATGTGTTCAGAGAGAGTAAAAAGTGGAAACGTGAAAAAGATTGACGACCCCACCCAATATCTTCATCCGGATGTGGAAGATGACTGATAGCTAATGTGTTGCCAGATATATTGACCTAAGTAGCATAAATCATTGGGACAAGTAGCCCAATGTCCCAAATAATTCATATTTAGAATACTGTTTGGTAATCAAAAAGGTATCCAATTGGGCCATGAGATGCAAGGTTTGGTAATACCGCACAGATGATGTGTTGCCAGATATTCTGGCCCAAGTAGCCCAATTCATGATGTAATGGAGCCAATATTTTATAACCATTCGGTTTCAGCTTGTCAAGAAGCGA
>CM069450.1:55304929-55413976 GCA_035610835.1 Ophiura sarsii | reverse complement strand
ATCCTCCTGTGTGATCCGAGTCCCTCTCTCGTTTATTGTTGTTGATATAATATAACATTTGCATGTTACAGTGTGGGATATCCCTTTATCAGTTATGTGATGTATATTATCCCTTCCTGTTGGTTTTGAATAGCTCATGTGATTCAAGTCCATGAATTTTAATGTATAAAGTTAAACAATACAAAAGGATAATTATTCTCTATATAAACAATATTTTATCTACAATTTCTGTTTGAATCTCCTTTAAGCCAATCCATCTCTTTTGTTGTTTTATCATTTGCATGTTTGACAAACTCTCCATAATTCTTCACTCTATACTCTATTTGTCTTCCTCTGGACAGTGACATAAATTTACATATGCAGCATTTACGCACACGGATGTATCTTCTGTATTTCTACGCTCGTGTGTATACGCCAGCGCCTCAAGTAGGCACGCGCCTTTATGTGCTGCAATAAGTAGAATACGCAGTTACGTCACTGTCTCAAGATGGATAAATATACTATGGACCAACTATATCATTCCATAGCAGCATCCAGCATGTAGGATGATAAGTTTGTTATTTATCTCATAAATAAGAGAGCAATCCTCCCAAGTTGCTGATATATCATCTGTACGTCCCAGATCAGCCTATACCTGTATCCAAACTGGAAAATTCTCCTAAAATGAATAAAATTCCCAGTCCTTTTTAAACTCTCGTGTGATTCCTCTTGTAGTGATACCAGTTATATGTCTCAGTTTAAACTATCCTCTTATGTTATTGTTGTCTCTCCAAGTCCCTCACCATGACTTGCTGCAATATCATTTGCATGTCACAGTTCAGATTCCCCTCTATCAATATGTGGCGTACAAACTTTGATCTCTGGATATGATGTTATGCCTGTCCATTTTGTGCAATCATGTATTCGGTGCAGGCACAAGGGATTTACTTTTAGAAATACAATTAATAATTTCTATTTGTTTCCTCATTATAAAGGAGAACCATTCAAAGGAATGTCTTTCTCATTGAGCAGATCCAGGAATACCCCTGCTAACATAGCCTCATTGTAAAATGTAATTATAATGCAATTTTTGAAATTTATGAAATTGGCACTCACCACATAAAGCTATTTTACGCGAGCGTGATTTGTTGTTGTTCCTGGAGATGCATCCAAACGCATAATACGCACGAACAGCAGTAGCATAGCCAGCGGGGGGCAGGGGGCAGACTGCCCCCCCCCCCCCCCCCCCCCCCCCCCCCCGGACACCTAAAACTAAAATGGGGACGGAGAAGCGGAAAAACTGGGGACGAGAAATTGTTCATGTAGTACATTTACTGTGCGATTTTATTTTGGACTGTGCAAAAATGTTTGACCTCACCCCCCCCCCCCCCCACTTACCCCCCCACTTACATGAAATTCACGAGGTAAGTGACTAGAAAAAAAATTGGGGCAACCTTTTACGAAAATTTTAGAAATCTTGCCCCCCTGAAAAAAATCCTAGCTACGCCACTGACGAGCAGGCGGCGCGGTCGATCCTGTAATACCAGGAGCGGAGTGCCCATCTCTCTTTCAAAGCGATAGGGCCAGACTCACTCCTTTTTATAATGTTGCTGTGTGGGGCTCGCTACACCTCCTCCACAGCGAGTCTGTTACCTTCCCAGCACTGAAGAATGCCGGTACCCATTTAAATACACCTGGGTAGAGAGGAGTAATTGCGGTAAAGTGCCTTACTCAAGAGCACAACATGTTGACCACAGCGGGACTCGATCCCACAGCCTTTAGATCATGAATCCAGTGCTCTACCCACTGTGCCACACATGCCCGCTCAACAACTATGCATGAATGCATGTGTTGACCAATCAGGACACACAGACTTGTTTGTTATGCTTGCAGTACACCTTCAGGGTTTACGCATTATGCACACTTTAGTGGAACTTTGTCCATACCATTACAACGCTGCATGATGGACTGCACAAGAAATCTTCATGGCACCTTGTCAAACTATGGATATATCTGTGTAATGCAATCTCTATATTTGGTGAGACGTGAGAGAAAATAAATCAAAAGTGTTTAAAGGAGCAGTCCACTCCAGCAAGCACACCATTGTGTATCAGATGTTAGACAAATATTTATCAAGTCCAAATTGCATAGTTATATATAGAAAAGAACTCATCACACTTAACATAAAATAAATAAAAACTGCCATCTCTCAACATCATTTAAAAAAATGTGCATTGATCAAAAGTCCTGGTTTCAATGACATCATAGTTATACAATGCAAGTGCGCAACTTTGAACACCAATATTACCATGTCGTCATTGAAACCGGCATGTAAATCACCGCGAATTAAAAAAAATGACATGTTGAGAGATGGCAGTTTTATTAGTTTTTGTGATAAGAATGATGTTTTTTCTATGAAACTACACGATTTGGGCTCGATAAATATTTTTCTAACATCTAATGCACAATGTTGTGCTTTCCGGACTGCTCATTTAAAAATTGATTGTTGTTATTCGAAATGTTGAGTCGGTGGTAAAGACTTTAAATCAAATGGGACGGAGTGTGAATTTTCAAGGTTTTTCCTGATATCAGGATTTTTAGGTTCTTCTTTTGGTGAAGAAAAGTAATTGTTTTTATCATCATTATTTTAAGGTTTTCCCATATTTCAGGATAGGTTAGCATCTCTGAAATCACATCAGTACCACCTTAATATGATTCCATTGCATACTATCCCCAAAGGTCAACATTATTTTGTTACTATATAAGCATTTTATTTTGTTTTAAATATAGCATATACTCTCATTTTAATTTATTTTGTGTGTAAATCAGTGGAAGAACTACAGACTTGCTGCATAGCAGGCTTGACCAACTTGTTCTGAATTTGAGATTTTTTTTCTATTTGAAAAATTACAAAAAAAATTTTTGTTGTTTAAATTTTTTAAAAATTTGTGAATATGTTTCAATTTTTTTACTAGCTGGATTGGAAGAGTAATTTGTAGGTTATTTTTATCACCAATTAATTAACTAATTATTTAAAAAATAGCAAAATCTGAATAATTTTCACATTTTCAATAAGCTTTTATTAATCTATCATTGTTGTCCTTCCATTCTACACACCATTTAATATTCAATTTAATTTTCACCTCTGTCTGTTAATATGCTGTGCATCCTATAATAGCGGCGAGTGGGTCGCTATAAGGCAAGTTGTTTAAACCCAGTGTAAACTGTGTATGTATTCGTAAACAGTGGATTTGTAACATAACGTTGTTCTAGTGTCCCTGTCATTGTAAGCAAGCGCAAATTAGCCCTGTGTAGGTCACTTGTACGGTATAAGGCCAACAAAAAAAAGAAGTTGTGTTGCCCTCACAAGCCTTTTTATTTTACCAAATCAACGATTTTATACCTATTATTTCAGTCAACATGTGTGAAGATACTAAGGAAAATGCTTACTGGATGTATTTTTAACCCAATGGTGAATATTTTGGTTTCTTGCCCATCTCTGTGCAATTTTCACAGATTAGAAGATCTTGAGAAGAAAAAAATCTTGAAAAAAAAACTTTTAAAAAAATCTTGAAAAAAAAATCTTGAAAAAAAGAGGGAAAAAAAGAAGAAATTCTTTAAAAAAATACCCGGCCCACATTCTCGAAATTTTGACCCGGCCGGATGAGGGCAACACAACTATTTTTATTTTTTTTGGCCTAAGTCTCTGTTACGCAATGCAGGGTGAATCAGTAGTGATTTGGACCCAATTTGACAAAATTGTTAAAACAATGTAGCCACTATCAAAACATTTGTAAATCAGATATGTTACAGGTTGGTGTGTTTGAAATATTTGGTGAACTAAATTAAGCACACTCATTCATTTTTATGTAAATTTCAAACTTTGTCATTCAAAACAATATTTTGTGACTAAACCTATTCTTGACTGGGAAAGGAGATATAACATAACTCATCACCTCAGCAATCAATTTGGAAAATTCCGATCAGATCAAATTTCTGTGAAAGAGATTCAACCATTATACCAAATTCACGATACTTTTCCCAGTATATCCTAATTGCCAGGGGAAAAACACCCTTTCGAACTTGGATTCCAAATAATTCTGACTCGCCCTATACGCTTGTTTGTATACAATTAAAGTTATGACATTAGGCTAATCTGTGTTGCTTACACAAACCAGACCAATCGTTATTTGTTATTTGTTATTCTAGATTTCTAGTTTGTTTAGATTTGTTTTAGTGCTTGGTAATTAACCCTTGTAATTCAGATAATATATAAATACTGGTTCCATGAACCACAAATAGTTATCAATGCATGGGGATATACAAACATTTATGTAAAAGTATGAACAGTTTTAGATCAATAAGATAAACAATCCTCCAAATTGTCACATACATTTTTAAATTGTTTAAATTTAATTTGGCAGATTTGGTAAATTTTGACAATTCACTCTATAAATATTAAATGCATTGATTACATTACAGCATCGAAATGAGCAATTTTGTGAAGATCCCATTAAAATTGTTTTCGGACCTTCACATTTCATTAAGAGGCGTCATTTATCCCCGGTGTTCCTGAATTTTCCCAGTCAAGTGGGGGCGGTAATTCGGAAATGAGAGAGACCTGTACTAGTGTGATATTGTGTGTACTGCATGTAAAGTGATACACAACATAAGGGAATTTATATTATGGGCATGATTTAATCACTAGATAGGCATGTTTGATAAAGTTGATTGTATTGCATGTCTCAGATTGACTTTGTGCCACTACTAAACTCTTCCTCCCTCTTTAATTTTTTTAAATTTTTTTTAAAAAAATTTAAAATTTATTTATTCAATTAATTATTAATTAATTAATTTGTAATTACTTAAATTTAATAAATAATTTTATTTATTTATTTATTTAAACCATTTATACAAAATTCACGATACTTTTGAATATTATATTGTCAATAACTCTGATAATAATATGCTGTATCTTGATCATTGACTAATTTTTGTAATTAGATGTACACCAGCCTGATGATTGCCTCCACCAGAAATGGTTCGTGAGCATGAAACTGCCAGTTACTATGTATAAATTATTATCTTATTTATTTATTAATCTATTTGAATGATTATCAATTTTTTTTAAAAGTTTTCTCTCTGGTTTTCTAAAGGCAATCACTTATGAAATTTGGTGTTTTAAAATTGTAAACAATAAAGTATACTTTCAAGGTGCCCTTCCAATATAGGCCTATCATAGATTTTGTGAGTGATAAATGACTGACAAGACTAAAATCCAGTGTTTGCAATCCTTAATGTCCAGTTACTATGTGTATAGTTGATATTACAACAAACATAATTGCCTTGATTGGTCTGGTAGTGTTAGCTACTGCTAACAATACTATAATATGGTTGCCAAGCGACGGTTCTGCTGGAGATTTTTATTGCGTTTTTTTTATAAATCTGGAAGTATTAAGTGCACATATTGTAGATGATTTTTTAGAAATTAAACTATTGGAATTTAAGGAATTTTAATTGACAACAACAGATTGTGCAATGCTTTTGGATGATCTAGTTTATATGCATAACGGTTGATTTAAAAATAGAACATTTACAGTAAAGCATGCCAAAGCATCTGTTACACAAATTGTGATTGACCTATGAAGTATTTGTTGTTTTTGTTGTTTTTTAAGTGCTACAAATCTTGCAATTACCGTTTCCTCAAAGTTTTTGAAAATGGTGACAGTAAATTGTGTTTCAGTAGAATTCATTGTTCAAACGTTCCCAATAATTTTGCCTCGGATATATATTTCTGAGGTATGGTTAGATAATCCATCACATTGTAGACTTTGCTCGTTTGACTGATAATCATTAACTAGGACCAGGTGGCACAACTCATTTGATGACATGAGCACTATTCTCTCAGATCCAAAATAAACGTTAATTAAATACTAAAAAAATGTTGTATCCATTTCTAGAAATACAAGTAGTTTTTCTGATTATGATAATAAACTAGTTCAGGTTTTATTTACTTGTACAAAATAAAATGTCCATGTATTTTTAAATTCAATAAAGTTCATTGTGATATCTTTCACTGCTCAATTCCTTTTATTTGGTTTCTTAGATATCCAGATTTTCTCATCAAATATGCATGTTTAAATTGTATGTCTGTAATCAGCACATCATATTGTTGCATGAATTTCATGATAGTAAGTGTAAAGAAAATATGAAAGTGTGACATAGTGGTCAGTAATTTCTGTTTACAGAAAATGTATACCTTCTTGTGGGGAGTGTCAAATTTGCATGTATAAAGTACAGCATGTTTCTATTTCCTATGGACCTATATCATCTTTCATGAAACTGGACTATGTTATAGCTTTAAATCTCAATGCTTTGGACTGTTTCAGATGTATGTGTGCGCATGCAAGGGAATCACACAGCGCTACAGTATGCATTGAACATCATGCACACGTCATGTTCAGGATGTTTTGGTCTTCGGGATTCTGAATCTGACTATAGTTTTGCACTCATTATTTGTTGACTATAATTGTAACCATTATGAACCTTGTAAAAGAAGTCCCAACAATACTGTCATTTCACACTCTATATAATGCTTGTTGTCATTGGGTATGCTCTATCTTTTCCCACTTGAGTACATTTAAGCGATAAATACAGCACAATGTGTTGATTCATGTATTTGACTATGATATAGCGTGATGACATACAACCAGCACATTACCATCTGAAATATGATATATTCAGGGGATACTGTGTGACGTTTTTTTCATGTATTGAACTGTCACCTGTTATGATTAATTATCATCTGTTCTCCATAATATCTCTTGGAAATGGGGGAGGGGAAGGATATGTTAGCACATAATATATGTTAGAGGGGATCGAGATGTGACACACTTTTTTTTTGCGAGGTACTGGCTTAGAGCAGAGTGAGAAATGAGATGCCTGTATATATAGCCAGTACCAAGAGAAAATAGTGAGCCCTATTACCCCAATATAAATCATGTAGTATTTGTTTTATTATGCCTCACTTTGACTTTGAGGTTGTATAGGGAACTGGTCACAATTATTCCCATTGGAAACAAGACCGTAGTGTACATAATAAGCCACTGAATTTGCATAAGTTCATGAATATTCATGAGGTGTAATAAATCATACATAATATTGCATGAGTAACCTCCATGTCACGGTGTGTTTACATCCCTACGACCAAAGAAAAGCCTCATAATTCTCACCAATATGGAACTGATTAAACTATAGATGAGGTGACCGTTGTTTACATCAGTAGTGTTTACAAATTGATTAGCGCCTAGTCTAAAGACATGTTAGAGGTACTAGTCCATGACTACTGCATACATACTATTCGAAAACAAAACACACATCACTGAGCGCCAATTTTAAAAGCACATGCCCTTATGGTGCGTACTGCCGGGCAACCAGATTTAGTACCTGGTCTCTCATTGTGCTTAGGGATGCAGACCATGACTACTGCACTATTACATCGTAAGCATGGTAAGTAATGATCAATCAAGTGTGAATTAAAGCACATTCCCTGTAGGTGCGCACGCATACTGCCAGGCACTACGTCACCGGTCACACCATCTATAGTGAATCCATTTTGAAATTGATTTACATTTCTCACAAGGCAATTGTATAGGGACTTATCACTCTTCTTGCATGAATCTGCCATTTGGAAGGAGAGCCTCAAACTGGAATCAGATTGAATGAAAGGGTTGCATCATTTCACATTGTCTCATTGCATCACTGTATTGTGCAGAGAGAGAGAGTCAAACTAGTTACATTATGTTATGGAATAGTCTCATTCAATGCGGTATTAGTTTGAGTCTCTCCTCGTAAATGGCGGATCAGTTCAAAGAGCGAATAAGATCAGGAGTCTGTGTCTGCATTTTCATTTAGTGTAGTGTGAATGTAAAAGCTACTAACAGTGATAGTCAAGTGTACAGTAAAGTGCAAAACTACCGTTGATCAATGTGAAATCAATCAACTTATCATGAAGTTTGTTTCTAACAGATGTCCAAAAATAATTCATTATGCTAAAAAAAGGCTATAATGTAATGTAAAACCTTGAGCTGTCAAAATGGCCTCTTTTGACAGTTTGCGAAGATATTGCGATGATATTGACCGTTTGCAATTAGTTGAAAGCTGTTTTTCTGATCAAAAAATATGTGTCAGTATGACCTTTTGATTTTGGCAATAACAACAAGGTGAATTTGCTATCATAATTTGTTATTTGTAACAGGAGCCAGCTATACCCATTGCGATAGAGGTCGAGCCAACATACGTAGCACTTGGACCATTCCATTTAGCCGTGGGGATGAACAACAGAGCGTGGTTTTACGTCCTTGGAGAGAAAGGTATGGTGTATTTAACAACCAAATTTGATGAATAATTAAAACAGCTGTGCATTAGCTGTATAAGACGACTATGAATACACTTGATTGATGCATGGATTTATGATCATTTATCACAAATGGTATGATATGAAATAAGGTCACATACTGGATGCTCAGTGCCCTGTAGGAAGATATTTATAATCGTCTTTGTCTATGCATATATAAAAACATTTGTTGAAGACAATTTGTGATTATTAAAATATTTTTGAAAATGACTATTTCCATAAAAAAAAGAATATGGACATTACAGGCACATTAACTGTATAAACTCATGATTCCTTTAAAAGTCTTTTGCAATTCTATTTGTCTGAATTGTTCCAACAGAAATAGCTATGATTTTTTTTCACTAGTTATTTGAAACCATATCTATTAGTTAGGTCATATCTAATTTGTTTGTACAAAGTTGATTAGTATTCCCATCATAACATAGCGCTTGCTGTTAAATGTATCATGCAGTTATCAATTGTAAATCCCCCCTTGGAATATGAAACATAACACTGGTATATGAAGGTTCTTACGAACTGATCCAATAAAGCTATACTCACTGTATATGTTTCGGCAAACGCTGTTGCCTTTATCAACACATGAAATGCAACATACGTAATACATTTTAAATAGTGTAGCATGTGCGATTGGGCGAGGCAAAGGGCATAGATTTTCCCTTTTTAATTCCCATATCATGAAAGACAACCCTCAACATGATTATACTGGTCTATTTGGCCATCACGAGACAGTGACGTAAAATTTGCGTATTCGAGACGCTGGTGTCTACAAACGAACGTTGAAAGATTGAAGATACATACGCATGCGTAACAGCTGCGTCTGTTAAGTTACGTCACTGTCCAGAGGAAGCCATATAGAGTATAGCTCAAAACCTCTCTTTTCTATTGACTTACCTATGGTAAATAAATTGTAAAACCCATACATATTCCCTACCCGAAACACCTGCCTAATGTGGACTATAGGTTTCTTTGCAAAATCACTGCAAAGTCCTTGCTATTCGTCATATTTGCTGTTATAGTGTTTCTTCTCAATGTAGGCTTGATGTTGATAGTTCAGTATTGAGTTCTGCTAATAGGATATTCTTTAAACATAGATTTCCAAAACAATGATTAAATCTTGTTTTTCAGAGCTAGCCAGAGCAGAAGGGTTTCCAGTCGGCCTGTTTGTTAAACGCCATGTCCGAATCCCAAACTACAGTGTCTCATGTAATAAAAGAAATTGTGTTTCAAAACAAAAGTTTATTTATTTGTTATTTGAATTTTTGACAAGAATTTTGAATTTGCATCTTGTATTGAAATTTGAGCTAACACCCTGTATTGAAATTTGAGTTGAGATAGTTGATGCTTTAACACAGTGTTAATTATCTTTTCAGATTCAGTTTCAGTTTATTCAAAACTAAAACATACATTTTTAAAATGAAAATACAATTATTATTCTACTTAAGTGCAGATCACAGCAGAACTCGAAAAAGTACTCGGCCACCCAAATACAATCATTGATTGCAAATCAACCTAACTATCAAAAGCCTTTTCAGAGCCACCAATTTCTTAACACTTTCCATGCGGCAGTTGTCTGCAGACGACAGTTCAACAATTTCACAAAATGTTTAAAAAATGTCAAAATTATTGAATTTCATCACCATATTTGGAATCACCATGACAAATGCATTACAATAAGTACAATGGTTCAGTAATTCTTGAGATAAGACTTTGAAAGTTGGGAAATATTTCTGAAAAATCTGTTTTGATATAGTGTTAAGTAGGAATGAGGCACCTACTCGCAAATCGTCGGGCAAGGGACAGCACAAATGATGATACAATATAGAGAAGCTCTATGTTTTGCTTATAATAATCTGGTCTTGAAGAAATCAGAGCTAATCCTGATGAAAACTTGGCCGTTTTAAACTTGTCCGACGGCGAACCCGTTAAACTCGTAACCTTTAATTGGTAGCAAGTTTACTGAGGTTCATTGATCTAAAAAAAATCCTAAAATTTAATGGGAAAATGTCATGGAATTGGGTTACACACCTGTTAACTAAAAAGATAACCTAATAATGATGAAGTCAAGTCATAAAATAATTGATCGACAGCTGGTTAGTATTTATAGGCATGATTGAGCAACAACTGTCATGTCTAACAATGGGCAGATAATTAGATTATGATCTGTCACAAGGTCTTTAACGTTAGTAATCCAGTGATTCTGGGTTTATTTATGACAAAATAGTGCTTAGAAATGGCATTTGTGCAAGTACTGCTAATATCAGCTGTGTCACTTTCCCCTTACAACAACCCAATGCTTAAATGACAAAGAAATGTTCTATTTTGTCATTAATCCGGTTACTTAAGCTTATATTTGTTGACAAAAGTTGGGTGTTTTTTGTCGTCTGCTGCTGGTAGCCTGGTCCTGTGGAATCAATGTCAATCCATGCTTTTTTCCACTTAATCCAAAATCATAGTGACATTTTCATTTCCCTAGAGATTTTGTATGGAAAATTGAACTATATTTGTCACATGATTCAGTGGGCCTTTTTGCAAAATTGTTATAAAATTTAAAAAGTATGCATTTAACCTTGCTAGATTTTCTGATTTAACCTGCATGCATGGTGGGTTGATGATAATAGTGTCATTGATTTGCTATAATTACATCGTTTTGTTTATACAGGGTGTCCCAAAAGTCTATGCACGACTTTGAAGCTTTGTATTTCACAAAATATAAGTCGTATTGAAAATATAAATACATATTTAGAAAGAGGAGATGTGAGAAATAATTTTGATACCAAACATTGGAGTAACATCTGTTTGTAATGCCACCCTAGAAGTAAAATATGTATTACTGAAAAAATGTAATTTTATACTTCGGAGGAAAAAAGTTCATAAATCCATACCTATTGAGATTAACAAAAAGACGGGTAGAGTTGGTTTCACGGAAAGTGATCCGTCAATTGTAATATTTAAAACTTTACATTACAGTGATCCCATCATAATAACAAACTATATCACACATAATTTTCGTTTCTATAGTGAAATCTAGTTTAAATGTTTTCCATTTATACAGAGACGTGTGCTAATGCAAAAACACAGACCTACAAAATTGAATAACGTAACAGAAAAGTGAACACACACATCACACAGCTGTCAAACATGTTAAGATTTTGTGACTTGTTGATCTACCAGTCTTTTTTCTACCACATCGAGATAAATCATGCACAGTTCCTGTGTTCAAAAATCCACCAACTTCAGAATGGATATTCTTCCTGGTGCGCGTTTCACTTTGAAATGTTTTCTGAACTTTTGTTGAGTAAGTTGAACTGAATTTGTTTCAGCGTAGAACCATACAATTTGTATTCGCTTATCTATGCTGTAAACCATCTCGAATGATGATTTTTGCTGTGCAATGTTATCCACTACGCCTATGTCGTGAGTGACCGAGTTTGGTAATAACATTAAAGTTGCAAGGTAAGCAGTGAACTGTGACTAATGCGCAACGTTGCTTTCATACCGTTAGTTTATGCGCACCTGATTTTAGCAACAATGTGTGGTACTTGGTATTGGTGGGTCTGGCACACGACCAAAAACTTTCAACCAGTTTTATAATGTTGTGGGTTCACCAATAGGGTTGTGTTTGGTATCAAAATAATTTCCCAAATCTCGTCTATCAAAATATGGTTAAATTTATACCATATGATTTATATTTTATAAGATATGACTCTTCAAAAACGTGCATAGACTTTTGGGACACCCTGTACATAGTTAGTTGAATTTCTGTTTTATATATTTTTAGATTTCTCTAGTTTTAGTGTTGCCTAGTGTTTAGTCTCCTTAAACTGTGAAATTATTTTGAGCATTAATTTATGATTCGTTATTCTGTTTAACCTGCAAATTAAACAATAGTTTGCTTTATTGCCAAATGTCAAAATGTGCAAAGCATTTGTCATGGCCATGTGTAATTATATATAAATGCATAGAAATAAAACAGAGAAACCAGACTTTGATACCCTCGCTTTGGTCTATGGCATCTAAAATGTTCCCTTGACATGCCTTGGCCATCGGAATGGTGCAGATGGGTGGCCACATAGGGAGACGGAGGTTCTGGTTTCTCGGTTTTATTTCTATGTTTTGAGGAGACTAAACTTGTTTGCATAGCATTTATTTTAGTATGCATGTTTTGAGCTAGTCTTTGCATGGCTTTCTTTCTCTCTTTTATCTTTTTTTTCAACGATTTGTAGATCGCATGTATATTCAATCCTCACAAGGTGAGTTAATGTCTAGAAACACTGGATTTATCCACACTACCCTGCTTCATCCATTCTATAATGCTGGTTCCCTATATCATGTAGTCTCTATACACCTAACACAAAAAGTCCCTGACCAGATGCTTAGGCCAAACGAAGAAGAAAGTCTGTCTCAGAAACATTGTGCAAAAAAGCTAAGTGATGTGTGATTTTTAAAAAAAAAAAAAATAGGCTATGAGGGATGTCATTTTTTTTTTTTCTATTTTTTTTTATAATGCTTATCCAAGCTTACAGAGAACTTTTTTAAATTTTTTAAACAAAAATCCAACAACAAAAAAGAGTTTTAAGCCCCAGCGCATAGATCTACGCGCCGTAGCTCATTTCACATACCAATGCGGGCGGGCTTCTGAGACAGACCTTCTTCTTTGTTTGGCCTTATGTTAGTTAATTTAAACTCAGTAATCGGTTTATCAATCATTTATGATATACAATAATAAAAAATAAATAAAGTTAAGTAGATAATTTTTTTAATAATGATAATTAACCAGACTTAACAGAAAAAGGTGTTGCAAATCAATTTTTCTATGGGATGTCATTGACTTCCATGGTATACTGTGTGCTATTGAAAGTAGTCAGGCATGTATGGATGAATGGGAGCTGTGATTCATTACACACAAATTGTCACTGCATTGCCCACAGCTTATAGTCAGCGGAAACAAGTTCAGCACTTTTTCTGTTACGATTGCGTAATAGGCATAAACACGGAAGTGCAGTTCCCATTGGTGGAATAGAATAGCACGGCTTTGAGCTGACTAACGCGCACATCGGATTTGCCCGATTGTATCTATGGCGTCAAGAATGTAACCGCCACACGCTCATTATTTAGCACATGTGAGGGCTAGTGCGGAACTTCTCTGCCGGTGACTATAATGCAAATCTCAGATTTTCAGTACCGATTATTTGAATTTACTAATGTATCAGCACATGGTCAGGAACTTGTTATGTTAGGTGTACAATTCTCCAAGTGATGCAAGTTACACTTAGACATAATGTCATCACACATTTCATTGCACACACAGAGTTGTAAATAAACCGGAAATAAATTGTTGAATTCCTATTCAAAACAATAGCAAATCTGCTGTCTGTTAGGATGAATACATAGTGGCTGTGCTAATAAGAGCTCATTGAGTCGTACATAACATGACATACAGTACTCCCCACTACTGCATATCCTAGACAAGCGTAACAATGATTTTTGCAAAATGTTTCTGAGACAAAACCTTCTTTTTCTTTTGCCTATCCGGGCACCCATAATCTTGTGAGTTAGCATGAGGTTACAGGGAACCAGCATTATGCAGTGTATAATTATGTTATATACTCATAATACACGAGCCCAACCTCCTAGGTATATTCCAAAAGATCAAATACCAAAACCTTCTTTACCCCATTTGACAACTATGGTTCATAGACACAGTCAGCATATTCTATTGATCACGGCCTGTTATCTCGCATTTTACTCCCTATGTGCCAGCACATGTACCCACAATCACAATGCAAGATGAACCATTGTACTCCTACTCACGAGGGCCAGTCAACTATCCTGTTGTAAGCATGCGTAACCAAAGATTTTACAGATATCCCAAAAGCGTATTACCTCTGAAGCCAAAGGTCACTATAAAATGCGTTTTTTGCGTGTTTTGTTCCCTAATTTGACACCCTAAAATGAGTAAAATATCGAGAGTCCCTTTTTCAATTGAAAACGGCTGATTTTAGACCCAATATTTATGTTACGCACGCAATGTACCCATCTAAAAACACACACACCTTATTATGTGTTTTTGTGGTCACGCTTGCTGACAGTGTAATAGTCGACTGCTACCCCCCGGGACTCATAGAACTTCTTGATCATTGGGAATTCTTAATGCTGTATCAATCACTGTCTGGATTAATCAGATTTTACTGCACAAAGGTAGATGAAGGGTAGATGAAGGGAGTATATTGTATACGATATGGATAACAGCCAGCCACAAATTTGTAAGCCACATTATGAGAAACTCCCTTCCCCTTATCCATATGTTATTCTGTTTATTGAACCTCCCTCAAGTAATCGCCTTGCTTTCATCTGAACGGAAATATTTTGACGTCAAGCTTCACTTACATGAGAAAAGTCAAGGCAAAGTTTCGTCTCCCATGATCCAATAAAATATCACACATTGAGCCTAAGCTTATTGTTAAAGCTTAATCATCATGTTAAATGGAAATCGGCGGCAGTCAAACATCATGCAGTAAGCATGCATGACCAATCAATTTCCATACACTCCCACAACAGGCCAGCGATTGCACTGCACTCAATGAATAACACGCGCAGTAAAAGCACGGAAATTGTCCATTTTTAAATTGAAGTCACTAAAACCCTTTCACATTCTGCTGTTATCAGTCCGGTGCTTGGATTACGCTGAAACATTATCAAAACGCCAAGCTGACTTAGACGTACTAAGAATGTTTACAGTGTAGTGGAAGCGCAGTGAGAGCCTGTGCGACTTAGTAGAAACACAATGGGTTGTTATAAGAGTGCCGTGAAAATGTGATAAGCGGGATAGGAGCGTACCAAGAGCTACCTTGTTTTAAAAATGTGACAATTTTGACTGCGTGTTACATGGGGATCCTCTCCCGCTCTAGCCATGTGTCCACTGCGTCCCCATTAGTACTTATGCGTTTCCTTAGCGCTTTGATTTTTTCTTCTTCAGCGCAACGCAAGCGCAATGCCTGATCGCCGTATGTGTGACAGCCCTATTACAGTGTAAAAGTTGGCCCTCCCAACCTCCCCACGGAAATGCTACATGCTCATTATTAAACACAGAGAACTTCTCTGCCGGAGACTATAACTATAATCAAATGAGTTTCAAGTTCAGATAACATCAAAAACATGATTTAACTTATCAAATTACATAACAGTTTTGTTTACCCTGCCTCGCTGTGTAGTGTTCACTCTAGTACTAATACTAATATACATAACATTTTGTAACCTTTTTTATCTACCACTTATATCATGCTAATATGTGTACCATTGTAGTGAATTCTGTGTTCAATTTGACCGGTGCAATCTTTTGTCTAAGATACATGGTCTACCAAGAGCAGGGTGGGTGACGGCGAAAACAAAACAAAAACAAATTTTTGGTTCCAATGCAACCAAAATGTTAACATTGCATCTTAAACTCTAAATAGGATGTATAATGTCGAAAAAAAGACATATTGTAAGGAAGACTCCGGTTTGAGTTATCCATATCACTGTAAGCTTTAAAAAGATGGCTTGTTCAAGAAAAATGGGGAGGGGAGGGGGCAAACAAACAAAATGCGACCAAAACTGGAGTCACAAGGTAGGATTTTAAGAATGATAATTATTCCTATTCATATTTTATTGACCTTTATCTCAAAACGGGGTTTGTTAACATCATGTTCTTTTTGATTTTGATGTGACTGGTCACAATGCACTGAAACTTGATCTTGGTGCATAAATAACAACAACAAAACAACTAACTTGGGTTTTACACAAAATCCCAACATGTTGGAGTCCCAGTATAGGAAAGCAAATTCTAGACCCAAATACTTTTTTAAAAAAACATTTAGAAAACCTGAGCAACCCGACTATTTTTAGCACATTTTGAAATTGAGATAAAATCAACAGTATATTGAAATTTGACTGGTCTTTTTCCCCCAATTTATGAGCCATTTTAAGGATAGAGAAGGATGTAGTGTTTCCATTGGTAGTATTTTCAATTTGATCAAACATATATCAGAAAATCCAACAAAACATTTTGGCACAAAGTTTCATTGAGTTTTTCATAATTTATATATGATAAGTTGCATTGAAAGGAAAATATCGTCTGCAAACACTGCTTTGATAAAGAGGCCAATATAGTTGGTGAAATATTTGCCTTCAAAATGCGCAATATTTTTGGGTGTGTATCTTTTTGTTATTCAAATAGCCCAATGAATATCACATCCTGTGTGATTTTTAATAAAAGCAAAAAGAGATTGAAATTACTATTTTTAAATATGACTCTTTCAGGTCCAGAAAAGCTTCGCGACAAGGAATACCTTGGCACCGTACAAAGCATGTGTCTCAATGCCGACTATGCATCGGTGTTCTTTGAAGGGAAAGTGCAGTTACATCTAGTAAGTGTTCTGAGTAATTTTATATTATAAAGGCTGTCCTAAATGGTTAGTAGGTCGATGCCCAAGATCTCTCCTTTTTTGTCATCATGAAAATCACTGGTATAGGTTAGTTTCTTAATCAACTTTGACATACTGTAACCTTTTATTAAAAACAACAAACCTTAATATCATAACTTTTCATGCTGATAAAATTAATGCAATTGGGCATCGATGGGAACCATTTTTTTTGGGGGGGGGGGGAGAGCCTGTATTTATGCTCAATGGATGATAATATATTTTGAGATACAGCATGTATTATGGCCCATTTTGAGATACAGCATGAACATAAATGTTGGCCCATTTTAAGATACAGTGTGAATTATGGCCCCTTTTGAGATACATCATGAACTATGACCCAATTTAGAGATACAGCATGAATTATGGCCCAGTTTGAGATACATCATGAACTATGACCCATGTAGAGATACAGCATGAATTATGGCCCATATTGAGATACATCTTGAACTATGACCCATTTTGAGATACAGTATGAATTATGACCCATTTTGAGATGCAGGTCATAATTCATGCTGTATTGCTGTATCTCAAAGTCTACCATACTTACTTATCATTCACATTTTAATTCTGTTCTTCTTTTCTTTTCTTTTTATTTACAGGTGGAAGGTGATGGTACAAGTGATAACGAGGAGAGAGAAACAAAACTGTTTCCTGACAAAGACACAGACAGCAAGATTACATGTCACGCTCTCACTACAGACTTTCTTATCTATGGGACAAGTGTAAGTATGGGTATATAGGTTCATTGGATCCTTTAGTAGTTCATTCAGTGCATCAGATACCCTAATTGAATTTGATTAGAGGAAGACTTGCTCTAATGGTGATAATTATGAACAAAGTCTTAAAGTCTTTAAAACACTTTCCACGCGGCAGGCAGCTGCAGACGACATTCCAAAATTTCACAAAATGTTTCAAAAATGTCAAAATTGTTAAATTTGATAACCATATTTGGAATCACCATGTGAAATTCATTGAAATAAGTACAAACATGCCTAGTACTGGTTCAGTAATCCTTAAGATAGACTTTGAAAATTTGGAAAGGTTTCTGAAAATCTGTTTGTATGGTAAAACTAATAGCCGCATGAAAAGTGTTAAGAGTGAATGTAATTATCAAGATTCTATACTTTACTGAATACTCAGCAGAACCAGTTTGAAGATTGGCAATATTCTTATAAATTCTATAGAACAAAGTTAAATCTTTCATTGCTGTGTAAGTCAGTGGAGGTATCTAGGGTAGCACTATATGGCTTTACCATAATTTAAGAGTTTATTTGATAATTACTAGCTTTGTAAGTTGGGAAACTTGCTTTTTTGTTTTAATCGATCAGCTTCATCAAAACTGATAATCAAACACTGCTGGGAAACCTATAAACCAGAACTTGACATTCTTTTGTTTCCTTAAAGTGCTCAGTAGTGCATCTTAGATGTGTCTGAGATTGGAATAACTCTCATCTACGTTCATTGTGTTGGCTCCCCATTACAAACAATATAAAATATCCTGAAGAAAATAGTATGTTGATTTTGAAGAGTGGAGATGGGGGCAACTCCAAAACTCCACTATAGAGGGTGTGTCAAAAAAAAGTGTCCCATGTGAAACCTGATTTTTTAATTTTTTTGGGTCATGACAAATTAAGAAATTGTACATGGAATTTTTCTATTCATTTTGGAGCTTTCATAATCAAATTATGGCAAATCTGCAAATCTACTCAGGCATGTCAAATTCATCTTTGGCCACTTTTCATGTGCTGAGAACTATTTTATTAGAATCGTTATTCAGTGTGTAATTGAACATAACCACTCAAATCAATAATATTCTGACTACTTCATGTTGATTAGTTTAATTTGATCATAAAAACATATTTCCATCCATATTAACCATGACAAACCCCAGAATAGTTGAATATTATATGTATTTTACACAATACATTGATGTATTCTATCATGCAATCATCATTTGAATAGGTAGTTTTTCAGTTGAAAATCCATTTCCTGTCTAAAAGTGGCCAAAGTGGGATTCACACTCTTGTTACTGAATCGATCATATCTCAGACGTTAAGGGGTGAAATTCAATGGAATAAAGAGTATTTGATAGAGGACTAATAGGGATTTTACCAACATGCTTTTTTTGGTTTCAACAAAAAACATGGGATGTATTTTAATTATTTTTTTTGACACACCCTGTATATCAGTTAAGATTATATTAGATATGCATTTGTCATTACAATTGAATCTGTTCAAGTCTCCTCTTTGGTCCAATCCTACAGAATGGCGAGCTATCATATTTCTACATTGAAGACTGGCAGTACGTGAATGAGTTTCGACACATAGTGGGTATACGTAAAGTTTTCTCAGATCCAAGTGGGACCAGATTAGTGTTCATCGATGACAAAAGCGACGGATTCGTCTACAATCCAGTAAGTGTAATGTTGTTGTTAGGGTTTTTCATATAAATATGATCTTGATATTTTAACACATTGTCCTTTTTGTCTTTATTGGAATATTTGACAACAACTGCAAAGAATAAAGGCAAGATATAACAACTTGGTGTGGGAAACAAGAAATAACATAAAGGAGTAATAAAGCGATAAAACAGTAAAATATACTACAGCCTGACTAAGGCAAGCAATGAGAATACTACAGTAAAATACTACAGTAGTAATTTGGATTTTTAGTAGTCAACATAACTTACTGACATTGTGCTGTAATTATAGTGTTGAACTTGTCTAGGTCACTATCTTCTTTATAGGTCTTACTTCTTTTGTTTTTATATTTTGTCCCCGATGACGGGTCGTATATCCACTTGAAACATCGGTCTTAAGGGGGACTTAAGGAAGTTTTTTGTTGAATTTTGTTAGTGCTGTAATTATTGAACCATGACTCAAAAGTGTTAATGCACTTTTTTGACCCAATTTATTTGAACAAAGCTAACAAACATAATTTTGAGTTAAAAATGCCCAAATCACTTGATGATGATGTTAAGACACTACTGGAGGGACAATTTTTTTATTTATTAATCTAATCCAATATTTTTTGAAATGTTGACAAAAAAGTGTTAATTGGATTCTCTGATCCATTTCCTTTCCAAAAATGTATACTTTTATATACATTTGATTAATAGTTCAATAATTACAGGACTCACAAAATTCTCATTGCTTGCCTTAGTGTATTTCACTGTTTTATCACTTTATTACCCCTTTATGTTATTGCTTGTTTCCCCACACCAAGTTGGTATATCTTGCTTTTATTCTTTGCATTTTACATTTTCAAGATATCCTCTTGAAAAAAGGGGGGGTATGAGTCGGGACCAGGGTACACGGTCGGTCGATCGAGGACAACCAAACAAAAAATTGTTGGCCTTATCCGACCCAGTTTTATCCGAGAACTCTGTTATCCGTTTTTTTACATCCTAATCACCTTATTTTCACACTCTGAAGCATTTGAAGGCCGTCTTTTAATGTTGGTAGTGCTGTTTAGTGCTTAAATAACCCTTCTATTGTCCCAATTTGAGCACTTCAGGACAGTCAAATGCAAAATTACACATAATTTAATCCAGATTCCAGATTGTTCACTTATCCGGCCTATGCTTGGTCCCACTATGTCCCGATAACCGAGGTTGGACTGTAAATGAATGAAGCAAGTCATGGTTCCTTGATTTCTTAAACAACTGGTTACAATAAATAAAGAAATATAAATTGAATGCAACATTCTGTGTCATGTATGGAGTGGTATTAGAGCTATTACAAATTGTAAACATTTATTATTATAAGTATTGGTACATGGTGTTAGCCTGGATAATTTTGGGATAGCAAAATAGTGTGAAATATAAAGATATCAATCAAATGAAAAATAATCAAAAGAAGTATTAGGTTTTATTATCATTTTTCTAGTAAACCACATACCAATGAAAAGTGTGTTTTATATACTTTCAGATATTGTCAAAATCTTGTATCTTTTGAAATGTCAAACAAGATATGATTTTTGTTATCTGTTACTCATATTCTTATCATTTGAAGGTTAACGACCAGATCTTAGAAATCCCCAACTTCTCAGCGACCATCAAGGGTGTTCTTTGGGAGAACTGGCCTTATGACAAGGGTGTATTTGTTGCGTACGATGAGGATAAGATCTACACATACTCCTACTCGAGGGAGACTGTCAATGGTAGGCTGCGAAATATTGTTATATAATATTCTGTGTGTCTTGTGTAGAAATACTTTCTCAAGGAAGACTGCCATGGTAGGGCTGCCAAATATTGTTATAAAATATTCTTTTTGTTCATAAAGGATTACTTAAGGGAGATTGTCAATTGTAGGCTGCCAAATATTGATAAAGTATATTATATGATTCTTTGGTGATACCTTTTTTCATTTTGATTAGCTATTAATATGAAGACAATTACTCGAAACCGTTACACTAGGTATCCAAAGTTTGCAACCAAAATAATTAAGACAGCGCTAATTATCGCTATTTGACAGTACATCGATGGTCTCATGTATTGTCGCAATTTAAAAGTCTACACGCAATATCAATAGCTCTTGATTATCATGAGAGGTTTTCTTTTGATGACTCCATTCTACTAGGTCCTGCTGTAAATCTGTGCGGCACTACTAAGCTACCTTTCGGCCAACAGCCCCTCATGCTCTACAATGGAGTAGTCACATGTCAGACGCAGAGCGGGAAGACGGCTGATGTACAACTCGATACTCATAACTTCCTGGAGAAACATCAGGAGTACCCACAGGCAGATGTAAGTAGAGCAAAACATGTGCTTTTTGGGAACTTTGTATGGCACAACCTTTGATTTTGGGGTACATTTATGGCAACACTTTTGATTGTTGAGCTACTTTGTATGGCAAAACATTTGATGTTGGGGGTACTTTCTTTGGCAATACCCATTGTCAAGAAGCCCAAAGACCGATGTGGGCTGAGTTTAGTGACAAATGAGAAGTGTATAATTTGATCAGCTCCAAATGAGCTCCAAATATGGCCTCCCTGTAGCAGCAAATCAATATAGAGGAATGAGGGGGTACATTGTCAGGGTTTCTATAAGGGCTTCTATAGTTTCATCAGCTCCAAATTGGCGAAGCCTCCTTGAAACAGTGAATGAATACAGAAGGACGCGGGTGCGCATGAAGGCAACATGTGTACTGTACATTATATGCATGATATGTGTGTGCTACAAAAACCATGTGCGTGTGGCCATAATTGCGTGTGTACGCTTGGATAACTTATGCACACAGAGAGATGAAACCAAATCTTTCTCCTCAATTTGGAACTGATTAAACTATAGCCTCTTCTCATTATTGTATATTATTTTGTTGTCTGTTTTGTGATTAAATTGAATTGATATTATTTTGATGATCCCCAGCTTCGATCGGCCGTGCAGAAGAGTATACAGCTAAGGCGGTTTAAAGAAGCCTGGGCCCTGTGTCATATACTGAACAGCAAAGAAGCTTGGTTAGATTTGGCTAAGAGTGCTGTGACAAATATGGAGCTAGAATTTGGTAAGAATATATTGCATATATTTTATAGTGCATATACTTCGAACCTTTGGGAAAATATTTTTTAATGGATCAAAGAAAAGGTGATTATTACTATCATTTTGGATAAGCAAGTTCATCTTTTTGGCAATCTTAACATCAAGATGAGTGCTATAAATCTAATACTCTTACTATGCCACTTCTATATTTACGAGACAAAAATGGAGGAAAGGTCAACTATCATTCCCTTATTCAGATGAAAACTATATTATGTTATCAAAAAATACATTTTCATGAAAAATGGGAACAGTGAAAAATGTAACAAAAATGGGATTCTTTAACAGTACTTTGTGATATGTAGTTCAACAAATGACATTGTAAGAATTTGTGTTGTGCATTGCTGTATTGATAACTGTATGAAACATCTGTAAAAGAAAGGGGGAAGGGAAAAAGAAGAAATAGGAATTTGCTAAGAAGAAAGTCAAATTGGTTTAAAAGATATACATTTGTTTAAAAAAGTGAAATGAAAGTAGTATAAATCTAATAATGCTAAAGGATTATGTGAGAAAATAAATAAAAAATAGGGAGATCAAGTATCTGACCTGAAAACGTTCATTTAAAACAATTTTGATTGACTCAGGAATGCAACCAAAGCTTCATGAATTCCAAAATGTGTAATTGTACTTGTTGTCCCCCTTTATATCAGGGGGATTCATTCCTTATCTAATTATATTTTTATGAATCCTTTCTTTTTCATTAGCTGTTCGTGTGTATAGATTTATAGGTGAATCAGGAATGGTGCTGTCTTTAGAGAAAATATTGGTAAGTATTAAATGAAGGATATGATGCAGTGATGTATCTCATAGAGAAAATGTTGTGATTTATATCTCATCACATCATCACCAAGAAAGGATAAATGAAGTCCATGTCAGACAACATTAAGTGTCATGCAGGGCAGACTGTAACTATACAAGACAAAGAGTTGCAAGCATGTAAACAAAATATTAATATAATAATATTTGAGTGGCAATTAAGTAGAAATTGTAAGCAAAAAGAATATTATAGTCGCCTGCAGAGAAGTTCAGCATATTTGCACGCTAAATAATTAGCATTTTGGCAGGAACATTCTTAACGCCATAGATACAATCGACCAATCTGATGTACACATGTTACTTGGCTCAAAGTCGTGCTGTTCTATTCCACAAATGGGAACTCCATTTCAAGTTTATGCTTAGTACACGGTTGTAACAGAAAAAGGTGTCAAACTTCTTTGCAGCTGACTATAGATAAAGATATCTTTTTACTAAGTGAAAAAAAAGAGCAAGTTTTGAAATTAATTCCAAATCATCAACAGCGATTGCCAAACAAGTGTGAACTGATCACTCAGTCTAAATTTACCCAATTATGTGCAATTGACCTCATTTGTGCTCTTTTAGTGGCATGCAGTGATTGTGAATCTTACACTCAAGCTATTAAAATCAGTACATGTGTGAAGTCAGCTTGACCCAGAAAAAAAGGTTTATAGTGATATTCAGACAAGATCATTTTCAAGCTATTACCTGATTGCTTGAATTCCGGCGATTTTTGTTCAAATTTCTGCACTTTCTTTTATTTTGAACCAGTTTTTGGCCTTTATAGCCCAATTTCATGCACCTTTTATTTTTCTTGCAAATTCATTCTTATGCCTGTCAAATTGCATTTTGTTTTTGTCTTGCAGGGAGTGGATGATAGGAACCTGTTAGCGGGTCATTTAGCAATGGTGCAGGAGGACTTCAACCTAGCACAGGATTTATTCTTGGCATCTAGTAAACCAAATACTGCATTAGAGGTAAGTAAGATACCCATTGGTACAGTATGCGATAGTGAGGAAAGTTAAAAAATAAATCAAATTTGATAAATAATCAATTAATTATTCTAATCTACTGGGTTTTTTTAATTGGAAGCTGTTTGGAAGTGACAGCAAAGAATTATGTGATGGATATTCTGTATTGTTCACTTGCTTATGCTTACTGCGATATGTGACATTTGAATTCATAAATGACCTTCCAAACTGTTCGACCCTTTTGAGGTAAATTGCTCTAAGTTGAAAATCGCACTTTTGAGAAAAACAGCTTCGAAGTTTGAACAATTTTCGAGTAACATTGTTTTACCTCAATTGGTAGCCTGCCTTCAGCATTCTTACGGTCAGGCTGACATCACATAGACTTACAAAGGGGAAATTGTGCGAGGATAGCTGGTGTATGAATGTGCAAAACGTGTCACATGGAGTAATGGGCAGTGAATCAAAGTGAATTCTAGATAATTTAACAGTAAAGGGGGCAGTAAACCCGGATGTCCGACAACAAGAATGTAGTTCCTCATGTCTTCAACCTGTAGACGAGTATCTTCACATAGAAGCCTCACAAAGCTTTTGCAAGGAGGCCTCATGTCTTCAACCTGTAGACGAGTATCTTCACATAGAAGCCTTCTGGTGTACATTTTACCCTCGCCCCTGAAACACAATTTATCATTTTGAGGGTAACCTTAATTTAACCCACTCCAAATGTGTAATAGCTAAAGTTATGAAATTATTCAATCAATTCTTTTTTCTCTTACTTTTCACCAGATGCGGAGAGACTTATTACATTGGGACCAAGCGCTCAAATTGGCCAAGACGTTAGCTCCTGATCAGATACCCTACATATCCAAGGAATACGCTCAGCAGCTGGAATTCACGTAAGTACAGGGTGCCCAAAGTTTTGATACCTTGTATTATCTCCGGTAAAACGATTTGCAGTATAGAACTTCACAGCATATTTGGTTAGTGAAGACTTGAGGAATTATTTTGAAACCAAACTTACAATAACAGCTATCTGTGTTGCTAAAGTACAGAAGAAAGAATGGTAAAACTGCACTTCAATATAAACATGTAGTATAATGAGCTTAATGAGTTGAGGGAGCAAGAGGGGTAGTGAAGAAAAAATCGTTTTCTACTGTGATTCTCTGTAATTTCAGATTTAAAAATCCTTATTACGAGCATTATTAATGTTGTGCACAAAATGTAATAAGGAAAAGCCATTTTTGCACAAATTCACATGAATGGAGTGTGAGGAACATGCAGCATGTGATTAGGCCAAACAAAATATAAGGTTCGTCTCAAAGCTTGCGCGCGCATTGGTTTTGAAATGCCAAAATACCGCGTCTGAAATGCAGAAAATTGTCAAATCAATTTTTTTTTTCCCTACAAATTTTTATTTCGAGTTTTTATTAAAAATATCGGCAGATTTTCCTTTTCTCAAACTTTTACATGACTCAGGTCTTCAAAAAACGCTGCACAATTGTTCTTATACACAACTACATCACAATATTCATTTCAAATAGAAAAAACAAATATCAGAAAGTGTCAACGGTTGCAAATAGTAAGAGTAAAATTGCCACACAAAAACAAATGTTAAAAAAAAAAAAAATGGAAGACAAAAAACAGCGCGCGTCGCCCGATTTTGAAGCCTTCGCAAGCTTTGAGACACACTTTTATTTTTGTTTGGCCTTACAGTGACGTACACCATGCAAGTTGAAGAATTGTGTGGAATTTTGAGTTACGTAACCAAAAGCATGTGTTTTATATTATGGGGCCTCAGTAAAAGGGTCAAGATTGGTATTTAAAATAATTCTAGTCATTTTTCTCTATCCAAATATGTTTTCAGTTTGATACTGAGAATTATTTTAAGAGAGATACAAAGCTTTAAAAAGTATCAACACTTTTGGGACACCCTGTACATTATAAAAAGCAACATGATCTGTGGGTTATAGGAGTTTTGAATTATTTTTCAGAATTATGAGTTAGTGTGATTATTTTGGAGTGCTTGATAATTTGCTGTCTGCCAAATGATGAATTTGGCACATCGTTAGGCAAAAAAAAAGAAGTTTGTCTCAGATGATCCGCGCGCATTCCCGAAACCGCCCGCGTTAGCTTTTTTTTTAGTGGTGTTTTTTTTTTTTTTTCAATTTTTTTTCTTCTTTCAATTTTCTCAAAAAAATCGTGCAAAATCCAACTTTTTGACCAAACAAATGACGATCAGGTCTACTAAATTGAAAGAAGAAAACAAATCGGCAGACCGCATTAGATTTTCAGTCTCTCATGTCATCTGAGACAAACCTTCTTTTTTTGGGGGCCTTAAACTTCCCATTTTTTTCACATTTTTGCACCTCTTTACATAGACAAATATACTTCTTTGCATATTTTTAGTTTTGATCCATCATTATGAGAATTGGAAAATATTGTAGCACCCAAAAATGTGGTGTCTATGACGTCATCTTTGAACCTCAGAAAGGCTGCATTTTTCACCAATTTCATTGTATAAACTTTTTTTTTAATTTGTTGATTGATATTTATCTTTCCCCCTTTCTAAATTTGTTGACAGACATTATTATAATTTTACCTGTCCCTAGTTGAGAGCAGAAAGCATTTTAAATTCTAGAAAATGTCCATTTTAATGTACTGTTTTTGTTTGTTTATCTTGTTTCTTCCCAGGTGTGATTACCAAAGTGCCTTAACACATTACGAGAAAGGTATCACAAGAGAACAGGATGTAAGTAGTCTTAATTCAGATATTTTTATGTATACCGTGTGTCATAAGTGATTACCCCCACTATAAATTACAAGTGTAAACGATTATTTAGAAAGGTATAAACGTACCAATACTTTAGTTTTGTGATGAGTCTGAACTGAAGTTGCTGGCACCATCATGATCAAACATTTCTTGCACTCTTTGTACCCACTGTACGTCGACAAGCGCCCTCAATGTCGATTATGGAATATTTTCCATAATCGAAGAACACGGTTTTGAAGTGGGTCACGTGTCGTACAGATAGGGAGGCTCGTAAAGTGTTTGCAAATGCAGAGTATGCTTATTTGGGTACCATGGTATAGCTAGAAGTCCCCTCTTTCCATACATACCAAAATAAGTACAAACATCACATGCATGACATCACAATGACGTCACTAAACATGGCCGACCTCATATTCCCGCCGTATTCGCAGTACCTCAGGTACCTTTAAATTTCACATCTTCAGTAAAACAGCGATAAAATTCTGAAAACCTAATCAATTTTGATGGTCTAAATGCTGAGATACATCTAATACATGTGGGCTACCATATTAGATGTGTGGTCACCTAATTCCATGATTGTTTTTCACCCTCATAGCAACGAGATCACGATGAAACCTGTGCCTTTGGGGTTGCAAGGATGTCAATTCGTGTTGGTGACATCCGGCGAGGCGTCAGCATGGCAGCCAAGATGCCCAGTAGGACACTAAAGAAAGAATGTGCAGGAATCCTAGAGAGTATGAAGCAGTACTCAGAAGCGGCGACGTTGTATGAGAAAGGAGAGTATTATGACAAGGCAGCATCTGTGTACATCAAGGGTAAAAACTGGTAAGTGCGACCAAAAAAAACCTATTCTTCCGGCCGACCTACCTAATTTTTTTAACATTCCAATTTATTTACAAAATCCTTGTGAAATATATTAAATCTTTTGAAATCGGTCGATTCTTTATTAATTCACCAAAATGTTGGGGAAAAACCCACACACTAAGCAAATGCCTTTATTTGTCAAGAGCCCCTATTGTCGCTGCCCTGTCAAAACCTTGTATGTTTTTTCCGGCCCTCTCCGCATGTATAAAGTAAAACTGCCCAATTGTTATGCATAGGAAGTGTTGCTATATACATGTTCACTTACAAAGTTTTGACAGATGTATTTTTGGCCCTTGAACATGTTTAGAGTAGACTGCCCAAAGATTATACATAGGAAGTATTACGTTATATATGCTGAAGGACCGCATAAAGATACAAGGTTTGACAGAACAGAATCGTTATTACACGTAAATTCAAATATTTAGTGCAGAATTCCTATCTTCTGTGAATTCTTCTAATCCTCCCTGAAATAAGACCCGACCCCATCAACTACTATATATATATATATATATATGTTTATTACTATCTATTCAGGACAAAGGTTGGTGATCTTCTGAAGCATGTGACATCTCCCAAGATCCACACACAGTATGCTAAAGCTAAAGAGGCGGACGGGAGGTACAAGGAGGCGGCTCTAGCCTATGAAAATGCTAAAGACTGGGACAATGTTATCAGGTTAGTATACAAACATATAGCCATAGCTCTTGCTAACACTTTCCACACGGGTATTAGTTTTACCATATACCAAACAGATTTTCCAGAAACTTTTCCCAATTTTCAAAGTGTATCTCAAGAATTAGTGAACCAATACTAGGCATGTTTGTACTTTTTTTAATGCATTTCTCATGGTGTTTCCAAATATGGCGATGTAACTAATAATTTTGACATTTTGGAAACATTTTGGAACATTTTGGAACTGTCATCTGCAGACACCTGCCATGTGGAAAGTGTTGAAACTATTGACCCAAAGTCATGTCAACACTAATAAACTATAGTTGGATTTATAATTGAACGAACACATTGAAGCAGCGTATTGCGTACATGGCGTGAAGCGTGCACAACCATAATCGTAACAATTTCGGATGCGATCGTCTTTGTGCTGCGTGCTTGTTGTTCTTTCAATTATTAATTAGACTATAGTGGTGTCACCAAACATGATAACAAGGCTGTCTATACATGCTTTTCATCATTATAAATATCGCGCCAGTGTCAAGATTTAGGGATTCCACCTGGCTATATATCGCTTGTGACTCTAAAACAAGGCTACTCACTTATTTAATTTACCATGGGCTCACAAATCCAATAACCTTTGAGACTAACACCTTAGCATGCAATATATAAGATATAGTCAGAAATGAATATTCAAGCTGTATTTACTGTATTTTTACTTCTATTAATATATTAGGTACCTTTTGGTGCCTTTATATAGTGACCTTTATTAGACAGCCCTATTGGCAGTAAGTGTGGAATTTCAAGAACAAAGTCAGCACCGATGTTAGGACCTGTTTTTTAGCATGTTTATTCCCCATACCTTGCCAAACGTATTTGAAACCCAAATCTACCATTTTAATATTCACAATTGCAGGATCCAGTTGGAATTCTTAAAAAACCCAGAGGAGGCAGTGAGGATAGTAAGAGCGACAAGCTCTGTAGATGGTGCCAGGATGGTCGCCAAGTAAGTCTTATAAGGAGTGTCAAAGGTCAAAGGTTTATCCTTCATGTAATTCTGCATGGAATTAGCCTAGCACCAAATCTGTGTTAAAAGGATTAAAGGAGCACCAAATCTGTGGTAAAAGGATTAAAGGATTAGATCAGGCATTCTAAACTGGTGGCGCGCGCGCCACTTGAGGCGCATCAAGGCATCCTAAGTGGCGCAAGAGTGGTTAAAATTTGTTTTAAAAAAATAAATCATATCATGATATAGCCAAATTTTATAGGCATATGACGGTCAGATGTATAAATACAGCAATTTTTATCGCGCTACGCGTGCATTTTCCCTCAAAACAGTATATAATATTATGCTGCCTACATATATGTTAAAATATTTTGAAATTAATGTTATAAAGGGAATTTTGCCATTGTAAATTCTAAACAAATACATGTATGACCAAGTGGAGCTTCAACAAGTTGGTTACTTAAATGTGGCGCATCAGTAAATCTAGTTGAGAAAGCCTGGGTTAGACAGCTTTAGTCCGTAATAGAGTCTTAACACCAGTCTAACTCATGAATAAATTACACCAAGGATACACCTGGTCAAATGCCAACTAAATCTTCTCCAGACCCATGATTTTAACACTTTCCACACGGCTATTAGTTTTACCAATATACCAAACAGATTTTTCAAAGTCTATCTCAAGGATTACTGAACCAATACTAGGTATGTTTGTAATTATTTCATTGCATTTCTCATGGTGATTCCAAATATGGTAGTGAAATTCAATAATTTTAACATTTTGGAATGTCGTCTGCAGACGCCTGCCGCATGGAAAGTGTTAAAGTCAAATGAGGACCCCTCAACTCAGTTACGCAAACAAATGCCTATCACTTCAAAAGCAAAGAGCATGAGCCTATTTCATGCCCGCATGAATTTTGGGTTATTTTAAGCACCAAGTCTCATGATATAAAGCAGGGTTGTAAACCTTTCCCAATTATGGATTCAGCAATGTCATGATTGATTGAATGCCCTGTAAACCTAGGATTGATGTGATGTGTGTGGTGAATAGAGGGAATATTTGTTTGCCTTGGGCATGGCGTAACTTGTGTTGTAGGTGGTTTCTGAAGTTTCATGAACATTTGAAGACATAGTAAATTGATCCCGCTAAACATACTGGGTGTGATGTGGGAACAAAAGTGTCATAATTAAACCAAGAATGTTTTATCTTCCTCGACTTTGATACAGATTTTTCCAGAAGTTGAACGACTATGCCTCCGCCATACAGTTCCTGGTGATGTCCAAGTGTAATGACGAGGCATTTCAGTTGGCCCAGCAGCATAATCAAATGGAAATCTATGCTGATATTATAGGTAAGTGCAAGAAAATTATATTAACATTAACATCAGAAATGCATATAAAATGATCCGTTTCTCTTAAAGGTGTTTGACCTGATTGTATGCATGGTGGTTTTTTTTGCTACAGGAAGGTTTGCCATAAAATAGTCTCATTCCACCATTTTAGTTGAATTGTGCCAGGGTTTCTAAAAACGAATCAAAATGTTTTTCCATGTACAGCAACAAAGAAACATTTGTCAGATTTACAATTTTGCATCGGTGATGTCCACATGCACGCGGTATTGGTCACACGTACGCATCAGGTATACTATGCGCGGTGCGTTAGTTGCCTTCATGCGCACCCGCATCCTTCTGTATACATCCGCTGCTGTAAGGCGGCTTCGCCAATTTGCAACTGATCAAACTATAGTATAGGGTTGTATTTACTATGTACCCACTCAATCCAAGACACTCCATGCATGTAATTGTGATAAGACCTAAAATCACTGCACATAGATCAAAAAAAGGAGTGTAGTGTCCATATTCCTCAGTATTGGTCTTACTATACGTCCCATGTACTATGTAAAGGTGTGCAATTACAAGTCTAATGTAGAGGGGCTCCTACAAGTTTTGAAACCTTTTTAAAGATTTATATCTCCGGTACTAAATCATGAGTCCTGCAAACTGAACAATTGTATTTTGAGTTATGTGTCAAAAGGGAGTCCAGTTGGGTATCAAAATAATACTGCAAGTTTTCTCTATCCAAAAAGGTTTTTATTTTAATATTGCGAATTATTGTAAGAGAGCTAAATAGCTTTAAAAGGTTTCAAAACTTTTGGGACACTATGTACAATGTATATTATTTATGATTAAACAACTTTTTCACTTTTTCATGTTGGATCATCTTTTAAAACAGAGTCCGAAGGTTAGCTAAGTATTATGGTTTTGTGTATTGTGTGTGTTTGTGTATTAACAGGGTTGGTTTGTCTCCTAACTTGATCTGGACTTGAATTGAGTCAAAAATGTATGATTTGTCGTCACTAATCTAGTGAAAAAGGCTGTAATTTTTGTGTTGATTCCAAGCAAAATGCTCAAAATGAAATAGTCTAATGTGCATGCTGCAGCTGTATAACAGATGCTATAACCCTAACCCCACATTGGTGTTTTAAGCGATCAAGCTAACCGGGAAAGACTGGACAAATAAACAACAAAAACTGGTGTGTGCCGCCCCCAGGGATCGAACCCGGGCCGGAGTCCCGGTGATCGTACATTACGCTACCGGGGTCCAGGTGATCATGCATTACGCTACCGGGTAGGGCCCATGAACCTTTGCATGATTGTGCAATGAGATTGGGGAATGGGGTGAATTTCCAAGATTTGTATGAGTAGTCAATTCCAGAGCCCCTCCCCCACCTAGCAGTGCACATTGATACCAGTGATTTGTCCACATGGGTTTGGACATGCTCACTTGGTCGAGTTATGTTCAAAGGAGATTTGCAAATATTCACGTTGCTTAACCAGTAGCATTTGGATGTAAGTTGGAGGGGTTTATGAAGGGTGGGATTTGGAAATAATATGTTTATTCCATTGCGCAGAGGGATATTGTGGATATTGGTAACTGTTATAACGTGATATTATTACTTTGTCTGCACCTGAAATGAATTTGATATGAAATCACTCAGAAAATTAAGTCCAGATCAAAATATGTGGCAGCTTTGAGGGTATTAACTAATTAGCCTTCTTCTCCTTTCTTTGCTATCTTCACCATATCTCTTCTAAAATGATCTTTTACATAAATCAGTGTTGCCAGATTATACTGGCTGAAGCGTAGCCCATTTTTTACTTAATATCCCAAATGTTATTTTATTAACTATTGGTTTTAATGTTATATGAGGCATATGTGTCAACATTACCTCATATCACAGTTTTGGTAACACTGCTTTATATTTGTATATTAGATCTTACTAGAAAAAGCGGTTCTCGTGGTTGGGCGGTTCTTGGGTGCCCTTAATATTCCAGATACAGGTGCCCTTAATATTCCAGATACCTCGTTAGCTAGGTACCTCATGTGCCTTAAATCCAGGTTGGCCTACGGTTTGCGCCTATATGGTGTGCACCTTGCTCCTAGTTCCTTTATAAAGCGGGTCCTTATATATCCTGGCTGTATGTTTGACTGTTTGTTCTTGTCTCATCTTGCCCCGTTATCTTGTAATGTACGGTTTGCACTACGGAGCAACGGACTGCCTGCTTTTACTCTACCCCATAACAAAATATGGTTTGTGCCACGAACGTGTACACACCTTACGGTCTATGCCATTACGCATGCGCCTGCAATTGCCATCACGTTTGCCATGGGAAAAGTAGCCCAATTTGTAATACCAAGTGGCCCATTATTATTAACCATTGGTTTCAATTTCACATGAAGCAGTAATTTAGCAAAACAAAGTTGATTTGCCTACTTACTTTTCCCTACTTTGCCTACTTGCCTACATACATTTCAATGTCACCTGCTCAAAATAGATCCTACCCCTATCTCCCCTACCCCCACAGCCTCCAGCCTATAGTCTGATTTATATTTCAACAACCAACCCAAGACTGATTCTCACCCACCTGACCACCCACCAACCATATGATACACGGGGCATATGCCTCCCCTTGCCTCATTTATGCCACTGTTACTATTATCTCTATAACAACATTTACTGTATAATTTTCTCTTACTACTTGCTTTTCTAATTATACTTGGTGTAACATTATATGATCCACTCTTATGAAACCAGGATCAAAGTTGGTTTTTTGGGGGGTGGAGGAAGATTCAAAACAAGTGTCAAATTAAAAAAAAGGGCATTAAGAACAGGTTTATTTGTTTGTTTTTGTTGCCTTAGGGCAAATTGATTTGTTGCAGTAAGCCATATTAAACCTTTTCACACTGGTCCGACGATTGATCTTTTGATGATCGGTCGTCCTTTTGTAGACACAATAACAGTCGTTATGACGATCGATCGTCAAATAAAAGGCCACTTCTCTGTGTGAATCCAGTGGCTATTGATCGATCAAAGTTCTTGCATGCTTTGAAACGGCTGAATTAGTCTCTATTCAGCGACGATCGATCGTCGGACCAGTGTGAAAAGGTTTAATAAGAGATATTGACTGCTTTAAATTCAGTCCAAACCAAATTCATCATAATGTTACTTGGAATTTTCAATCTTTGGGCATTATGAAGATTTGCAACATGGGAGGAGTTATCAGTTGAAAGGACCATTTCATAACATCTAAGACAAAATGAAACATTGACAGATTTGATTAAAAGTTTTTCCAGGTTTTGTAAGAGTGAATATATTAATGTAAATAGATAGTTTGTGTATTGTTTGCAGTGGTTGAGGGTATCCTAACATGTATTTGAGATGCTATGAGGTCATAGAATTTAAATAACATAATCAATACCTGTACACAAAATTAACTCCGGACAAAAAGAAAGTACACACATTTTGTAGATCCATGATAATTGTTAATCTAATCGTCCTTTATAAATTATGTAATTTATTATATCATTTGGATACATTTTGATACATCATTTGTTACCAAGACTTCACTTTCAGGCAATGAAATTAAATAATTTTCTCTAAAAAAACATTATCAATCTTGGATTATCAACAATCTTTGTTAAAAAAAACCAGATTATTAGAATACAGCTAAGCGCCCTTCCAATTGGTGATTGTATACATCATTAAAAATCCAATCAGATTCACTTTTGAGTATGTGGAGTCATTGCTGCATAACCCTACGAGACGAGCCCGTTTTTTTTGGGGGGGGGGGGGTAGTAAGAAAAAAATTGGCACAGAAAAAAAGGTGGGCCAAAAAAAAAAAAAAATCTGCATTTAGCATAGCTTTTTTTTGTGCCTTATGTGCAGAGTATATTACCTTTTTCTTTTTGTACAATTCAGTGGTATTCTGAGATAGTTGGTATTTATTTGATTAATTACCCATTGTTTGTATCTTACATCTGCAGGTCAAGATTCCTCGCTGGAAGATTACCAAAGTATCGCCCTCTATTTTGAAGGTGAAAAGAATCACTTCCTCGCCGGTAAATTCTTTTTGATGTGCAATCAGTACTCCAGGGCGTTGAAACATTTTCTACGATGTCCTTCCACCTCAGATGATAACCAAGCTATAGAGATGGCTATTGAAACGGTAAGTGGTTCAGAAATAGGTAATACCAGGTTAACTCTGTGTCCATCCCAGTAGGGATGTATTTCTCTGTGTATTTTACTACATGTGACACTTTCATTTTTACCATTCGTGTCACATGTACATGATTCAAATCGGGAGATCGCAAATCATCAAAATCCTAACTGAAAAAAGGTAAAGAAACAGAATATAAATACTGTCATGAATTTCGTTGGAAAGATGGCGGCTGGTTTATCCAAGAAAACAGAATAGAAACACTGTCATGAATTTCGTTGGAAAGATGGCGGCTGGTTTATCCAAGAAAACAGAATAGAAACACTGTCATAATATTTGTTTGCAAGATTGCGGCCGGTTTATCGACACAGCATGTGGTGGTAACCTTTTTGATGACAATTGCAGCAAATACAGCGTCAGCACTGGAATATTTGTCCATCATTTTTTTAATTAATCCGACTTTCATGTGCACGGTAAAGTTCAACTTCAGGACAAACACCTCACGTGCGTTTGACACTTACTTCCAGCTCGCAATACTACCCTCATCCCAAATTATGAGTAAAAGATTATGTTTCAATTGAAATTATCCATATTTGAAGATCATTTTTACTCACAACTGTAAGTAAGCTTACCCCTGGGGAAGCATTTTGGTAGCAATCCATCAGTTCCGAAAAAATTATCCTTGATTGCATCTCATGAAATGATAATATTGCTATTGAAACAGTAAGGGATAAGAAACTGATTATCCTTGATTGTATCTCATATGCTGTGAAAATGCTATTGAAATGGTAAAGATTAAGAAATAAACAATACTACATGTGGCTTCAAGTCATCCCTATAATTATTGAGAAAAAAACCTTTTGTGAGGTATCTGATTCCATCAAATGCTCTTTGAATACACCTCATATCCTCAGAAAATGGTATGGGATAATAAATACTTACCACCACCCCCCCCCCCCCCCCCCCCGTCCCCCCCCCCCCCCCCCCCCCGTCCCCCCCCCCCCCCCCCCCCGTCCCCTGTCTTTCCCCATCAAGTAAAAAGATTATATTCAAAGTTAATATTTCAATCTCAACACAAGATGAAAATTACCTGGAATTTTCAGTTGTTGGCACAACTTTCATTAGTCCATTAGCTGACGTATGACTTTGATTGTTGAATGTAAAAGGCAAGCGAGTGACCCATCTACCCAATTGTTCTGGGTGTTTGTTTTTTCAATTTAAATTCAAACACAACTTATTTTAAATTTCATCGTTTGTATTCAACAGGTTGGTCAAGCCAAAGATGAGCAGCTCACGCATCAGCTGATAGACTACTTGATGGGCGAATCTGACGGCATGCCCAAAGATGCCAAGTTTCTCTTTAGGCTCTACATGGCGCTCAAGCAATACAGGGAAGCTGCAAGGACGGCTATCATTATTGCCAGAGAGGAACAGATAGCAGGTAGGGAAAGCATTATAGTCAAGATTGTTTTAAGTTTGAATCTGAAACACTGAAAGAAACTATTCCAGGTTTTCTCATCTTTAAGCTAATGAAAATAAAATGGTTAGTTTCCTGTCACCCGCCTGCATCACATTGTCCACATTGTCCAAACACTTTCATGCGTTTTTTGAGAAATCAATTTATCTGAAAGTTTTAAAGCTCTTAAAATATCAGGCATGTCCTGCTGATGATTTTAAGGATATTTGCTTGGCAGTACGGGCACAGTATATGGTTAATAATGAAAAGTTTAGCATTACCTCATCATGTTCCTGGTTTTTCTCAGGTACTTGGAATAATAACAATTTTGGCTATTTTCACACACAAACAACGCCAACTATTTGTTAGATTAATAAAATATGACTTAAAAAGTGTTTTATGCATAAATCGAAGTTTTACACTCACTTACTGTAAAAGTCAATATTTTCGCGATAAGATATTTTCACGAAAATGGTCATAACAGGCATTTCGCGATTTTTTATTTTCACGATTTTCAACATTTGTGAACATAAGTCAATGGAAGTCAATCATTTTCGCGAGTTTATATTTTCGCGGATAAGGATTGATTCGCGAAATTCGCGAAAATAAAAACCTCACAAAAATTTCTACTTTTACAGTACATCAAGCATCTGGTATAATGATGAAACTATGTCATATAATGAATAATGAAATAGTCACCTCATCCCAAACCAGAACAAATTACAAGATTGGCCTTATAGCCCTTGTCCTGGACCATATTTTTATCCTAGCCGGTTTGACCTTTCTCAATGCAAATATTGGCATTGGTTTTTGGTGTTATTTTTTGGTTTTCTTTCAACACTTCTTCCATTTTTGGGCCATTCCTCCATTTAATTGTCACAACATTTTATACATTCATTGCTAACCCTAACCACAACCCAAATTATGTATAAAGTGTTATGTATGTTATATCAAGTAGGATTACTTCAATGTTATAACATAGAAGTGAATCAGAGAAACAATGATAATGTTTACCGGATCTCAAGAATCCCATGAAGTGAAATAAATATCGTGAAATTGACGGGAAACGATAATGTTATCAAGCTATCGAAAACCATATGTTTCTTTGTCAGGACTGTACTAGACACATGGAACGAAAAATGGAGCACAACCAAAGAATGAATAGGAAATCAACAGTGTCAAAATGACAAAAATATTAGAAAGTTAATATGGACAGATAATATGGGATAATTCAATACGATCAGTTCCAAATTGGTGAAAAATATGGTGTTTTTTTATCTCTCCATGTGCAAAAGTAATCCAAGCGTACATGCGAGATTTTGGCATACGCACACAATTTTGGCCGAATGCATGTGTCACACATTTGATGCACAATGAGCTTGTTGCGTTCACGTGCGGCTTCACCCTCCTTCTGTATTAATTTGATGCTGTAAGGAGGCTCGCCAATGTGTACCTGATCAAGCTATAGATGCATACTGAACTAAGTCTGATGATCCCTTCCTCTTGGTTTCACAACTATTGTGAAGATAACACTTACCGCTCTATTTTATTGCAGGCAATTATCGCAATGCCCACGACGTGTTATTCAGTATGTACAGAGAGTTACGTTCGCATAGAATCAAGATCCCGACAGAAATGGCAACAAATCTCATGATTCTACACAGCTATATACTAGTCAAGGTGAGAAATAAAACCCATAAATCAACGGGGGGAAAACCCACCTTGCTTAATATTTTAAGGACCCCAATGGAAATAAGACCTTTTTGGGGCTTTCTTGGGCTATCCTTGGCATTATATGTTTTTTTATAAATATGTTGTGTAAATTGTTGTAACTTTTAGGATTTGTATAATTAACTGATGTATTGTATATCTGTGTTTTGATATGCCAAATAAAACTAAACTAAACCCTGAGCTACGGGCAAACAGACCTCTCAGGTAGGTTTGGTCAGTCAGGTTTTTGTTCTTCTTCAACAATTGTTTTAACATTTTGGTGAATTTTCAACAATTTCCAAAAAATGTCAACAATTTTCAACAATGTTCAAAAGTAAATTGTTCAAAAATGTTCACAAAATGTGTTTCAAAAATAGAAAGTTCAGAAAAAATGAGTTCATCAGGCCCGTAGAACAGGTTTTTTTTTAATCTTGTCACCTAAACTTAAACTTGTTCACCCGCAATGTGGAAGGAGGGGTCAGTCAAGAATGGGTCACACAGTCTTGCTGTATGATCTTGAGGGCTCATAAACAAAAGGCCTCATCTCCTTTTTTCAAAAATGAGATTTTGGTATCAAAATGTTGAGAAAGAAATTATTCTCTTTCCATAGCACACAGACAGCATTATCTCCATAACATTAACACAACCCCTTTCAAATTTATAGCCAGTATCACAAGGCCTCATCTGTATCTCCCCAATGTGTTTAAAAATCTTCAATAGCTTTTTTTCAAAAATGGTCAAAATGGAGATAAAGCCTTTTGTTTCTGAGCCCTTGATCTTTCAAAACGGTGGACCTTATTGAGTAATAAGGAAATTAATGTGTCTAATGTGTGTGTTATAGTAAGTGTGGAATTCTTTAAATACTGCCTTGTGAATTTGTGTCCAAGCGTGTTTATAAAAGGTAGTGTGGTCTTTTGAGACCATTATACGTAATGTGATCAAGCAAAATCAGTCGGAATTCAGAAATATTGATTTTGAGGTATAACAAGACATTTCATTTGTTTTCTTTTGGTTTTGAAAACCCCTTAATTCGTTCATATCTTATGAATTTATTGTCCATTCTTAATAGGATTTTCTGCAAAATGTAGAATTGCAAATGGTCAATATAATTCATTAGAAAACTAAAAATGTGACATTATTGACTTCAGACTGATGTTGCTTGATCACATAATCACATATTTGTCCTGATATCACCTTAACATATATTAATTCTGTACGATATGATTTGTTTAGATTCATGTCAAGCGTGGTGATCACAAGAAAGGAGCCAGAATGTTGATACGAGTGGCAAACAATATCAGCAAATTCCCAGCTCGTAAGTATTCTTAAAATAAGTCATTTTTTTGTAAGCATTTACCGTCCAAAACAGGTAGTAATGCCTCATTTAAAGGCATATTATGCGATCTTTTCCAGGACGCCCTTTATCCTTGATTTCTTTTGAAAGCAGATTTTCTTGCAGATTTACATTTCTGATCATAAATCGTAGATATATTCTGAGTTACAGAGCGATACGATTCCTCCTTACTTCAAAATCATGGTTTAAAGAGTAAAAATAAACTGTCCTGCTAGCAGAACAGGGGTTTTTTTCACTCTAAATTCCTTTCTAAAACCATGATTTTGAACGAATTGGGAATCGTATCGCTCTGTAACTCAGAATGTATTCATATCTGCTTTCAACAAAAGAAATTGAGGATAGAGGGCATCCCTTGGAAAAGATCACATAATATGCCTTTAATGGTGCTGTTAAGTCACAATTTCGTAATTTTCATGAATTTGTGATATGCCATATTATTAGAAAACTTAAGTTTCGAGTCGGGAAGGAGGAGGTACCCAACACATGGTTTTCATCTGGAACATCGGAATGCCAATTCAAATTCGGACTGAAAAAAGAAACATTAATATACCGATTCCATCTTTTCATTTTGATGGCTAAATGACATATCATTCCTTTTTTAATCCATACAACAGTTGAATGTCCTAGACTGAAAGCAAGGTAAGGGTGAAAAGTCTAGTTACACCACGGGTGGCAACATTTAAGAAATCAAACATACCAAAAGGTCTACTGAAGCTAATTGTTAACAACTATTATGTTATAAATCATTGCTATCTTCAGTAGATAGTAAACAAAAAGGGATCCAACCAAATCAATAATGCCTACTGGAGGTAATTGTTACCATTGCTATCTTCAGTAGATAGCAAACAAATATTAGATGGGACCCAAGTTCATTCTAATGAAAAGTCACTCATCATTAACTCTATGGAAGGTGATTCAATGTTTCCATTAGACAAACATGAACCTATTTTAGGTTTGTCAAGATGACTAAAAATATGTTGTCAACATTTGTCGTTATAGATTTATTGAACCTGTCCCTTCAAGAAAATATATATACTTTTATATGGAATAATGAAGAAATAACTGCAGTTTTACAGAGGCTATTTCTGGTCCCTTAAAACACCCAAAAAGGTGCACCATTTTAAATCACAGCTCATCTGTCAATCATAGAAAGGGTATGGGAGGTACCATTAGATAGAATAAAATATAACAATAGTGTTTAAGGATTTGTGTGTGTGTAGGGGTGGGGTGGGGGCAAGGGGTGTTGCATTAAGCTGTCCCTTTAATTAAATACATTGTTTAAAAATCTGTGTACAAGACATGAATTTTGTTGAGTAGTGATGCAATTTCAATGAGTTTTTCTGCAATCAGGATTCTTGTCAAACATGTGACTAATATTGTATCATTCATTGTTTTTTCCTCACTTTTACTTTTTTATTGTCCCGATTAAATCAATATCTGTATTCCCTCTCCTTTCCAGATGTTGTCCCTATCCTGACCTCCACCGTTATAGAATGCCATAGGTCCGGTTTACGGAACTCTTCATTTAGTTATGCAGCTATGCTAATGAGACCAGAGTATAGGAATAAGATAGATCTTAAATATAAAAAGAAGATTGAAGCAATTGTAAGGTAAGCATCATTCCCAAAGTGTATTAGGCTAGGCTTAGGCTTAGCTAATCAAATTGTGCAATCTTATTAAAGCTTGTGAATTAATCAAAATTACAATTAAGTGTGCCTTTTATCATGCATGGGAGTTTTCAGGCTATTTTGTTTTCCAAATTTCCACACTTTTAAAAATAAAAAAAAATCAGCCTGTTTTTGGCTTTTATAGCCCAATTTCACAACTTTCAAGCAAATTCATTCTCATGTCTGTTTTATATATGTGGTTATTTTTTATCCCCCAAAAAATCAAAATCATAATGACTCAAATTTTAACATCCCTTTTTGCTTGTATGAACTACAGTATATGAGTAGAAAATTTTGAGAAGAAATTGTGTCCAAATATTTGTTAAGAAAATTTGTATGCAAAGGTGTCTCTGTTTGCCAATTGAGCACTAGTATTGGGGGCTACTATTTATTTAGTCAAACTGGTCCAATCATAGATGGGAATGAGTGCTGGCTGTCAGATAATATTAGCTATATTGGGGCAATAACTAACTGTCTGACCAGGGATGTAAAACTTCCGGAAATTATCGGAATTCCAGAAATGAGTCCATTTTAAAAAATACGGATTTTTTGTTTTTGTTTTTGCATTTCCAGAATTGGATGATATTTCAGCATAAAAAGAGGAAAACAAATTTGTAGCCTATTCTGTGGACAAACCTCATAAATGTTGATGCCGCGGGCAAACGCTCGGGATGTCTTGCCAAGCTCCCTTAAAATGTTAAGGAAATGGATCAATCACCCATTTATTACATCCCTGTATCTTACAATGCCTGCTAAAGACTGCCTTATCAAAGACTCTGTGAAATGCTATTATTTTATAAGTGAGCAGAAAGAAGTCTCCTATCCCAACAGTAGAATATCCCTGATTTAATCTAGCCCTTGATCTCGTCTGTTATCTCACAGAAAACCAGACAAGACAGAGGAAGATGAGCCTACGTCTACATGTCCATACTGTCAGTACATGCTGGAGCAAACGGAACTAGCCTGTCCAGGGTGCAAGAATAACATCCCATATTGTGTTGTTACTGTAAGTATATTTTAACTCCCTAAGAAAGGGTGAACTACCAGCCGATTGGTTAGAAAGATGGATACATTATTTCTTGCACCAATCAGAGACATTGTTACAATAATTGTATCCCTGAAGAAAATTGGAGTGACATTTTTAGAAGCTGTATTTTAATTGGTTATTTGAATAAATTTATCTTGTTATTAACCAATTAGCAACACTTTTACATCAACATTTTGCAATGTCTTGTCGGCTGTCCTGTTTAAATATGCAAGTGCTAAACAAAGTAGGGAATAAACTCAACAGCTTTGCGGATGCACATGCATGTTTTTATTTGTTACGGGGCAGCAAACAAAATGTATCTGTTACCCGGCAGTAAATAAAATATTACAGTTTTCAGGCATTTAAGTAGTTTTTCCTTATTTTCCTCTTCATTGCCTATTTTTCATGTGTGATCCAATATCACCCCTGAGCATTCTTGAGTCCTATTTCTCTGCTTGAATGCAATTTTGGAAAATATGCTAAATATGTATTCAAAGCACCTAAGAGTTATGAGTATATACAAGGCTCAAGATAAGTGGGCGCTTGGCGATTTTTACCCCTTGGTCCTCATGCAATAGCGCCCGGTAATGCTGAAAAATAAACAACCGAGCGCTGATATTTTGTCCAAACCAGTGCCCAAGTGACGATCGGGAAGCTTGCTCAAGACATCAAATTTCGATTTGACAATGCTGCCACGCTGGATTGAATCAAAAGTTAGCTCCCGGTAGACTGAAAGTAGTTCCCGGTTCTCAATAAATCCCATGATCTGGGCGCTACTTTTGAAAAATAGTAGCTCCTGGTAAAAAAACAGTTATTTTGAGCCTTGAGTATATGCCATGTGTCCTATTTCTATCATGCTTACATTTATCCCATCCACTTAATTTATTTGTTATAATACAGGGACAGCATATGGTACGGGATGACTTTGCCTCATGTCCAAACTGTGACTTTCCTGCATTACATTCTGAGTTTACAAGGTAGGTGTAATATACTATTTTGATATAGATTAAGTATAAATGGGTGAAACACAGACCTATAGATCACTTCAATATAGATGGTGTGACCGGTGATGTAGTGCCCGGCAGTATGCGTGCGCACCTATAGGGAATGTGCTTTAATTCACACTTGATTGATCATTACTTACAATGCTTACGGTGTAATAGTGCAGTAGTCATGGTCTGCATCCCTAAGCACAGTGAGAGACCAGGTACTAAATCTGGTTGCCCTGCAGTATGTGTACGCACCATAAGGGCATGTGCTTTTAAAATTGGCGCTCAGTGATGTGTGTTTTGCTTTCGAATAGTATGTATGCAGTAGTCATAGACTAGTACCTCTAGCATGTCTTTAGACCAGGCGCTAATCAATTTGTAAACACTATTGATGTAAACAACGGTCACCTCATCTATAGGTTCACCAGCTTGCCCCCCCCCCCTCCTCCCTTTTTTTGCTAACTCATTCAAAGTTGGAACATAAAATACACCTTCTCAGTACAATAATCAACCTATTGCGATACCGAGGCTGCGTGTAGAAGAACAAAAGCTAAAATGAAAAACGGACTTTGTGTTGGTTTTGGACACACAGCTCTGTTAACATTCAGTTGATCTTCACATGTAATATCTCAAATTAAAGATAAGAAATTTCTTGACAAATTTATACCTTAATATTTTACGTAGGAGCTCTAGTTTTGGAGTTCAGAGCATACTACCTAGTATGTTACTTTTTTGAGCACCGTATATTCTAATAATCATGTTTGTCTTTTTGTTTTACTTTCAGTTTATTGGAAACAGAAGATAATTGTCCTATGTGTTCAGAGAGAGTAAAAAGTGGAAACGTGAAAAAGATTGACGACCCCACCCAATATCTTCATCCGGATGTGGAAGATGACTGATAGCTAATGTGTTGCCAGATATATTGACCTAAGTAGCATAAATCACTGGGACAAGTAGCCCAATGTCCCAAATAATTCATATTTAGAATACTGTTTGGTAATCAAAAAGGTATCCAATTGGGCCATGAGATGCAAGGTTTGGTAATACCGCACAGATGATGTGTTGCCAGATATTCTGGCCCAAGTAGCCCAATTCATGATGTAATGGAGCCAATATTTTATAACCATTCGGTTTCAGCTTGTCAAGAAGCGACTCAAAAGTAGCTTAAATTCATGTTTTTGGTCTTTCATGGATTAAACACTTCACCCAGTAGTCATGCAACGTGAATGGTTCAAGGGGTCGTTTGACATGGCAAATTTGTTGTGGTATTTCACCGTTGTAACAAATGCACACATGATGTTAAATGGAAATTTGCATTGCAGAAACAGAAAATACCAATCTTATTTGTGACCCGTCACATCTAAATGGACATGTTGGAGGCAAGACTCCAATTTGAGTTATACACATCAGCGGAAAGAGCACAGCTTTAAAATGATACCTTGTTGAAGGAAATCAGACTTTGGAATCACAAGATATAATTTCAAGAACCATATTTTAACTATTATTTTCTTTATAGGCTTCTATTTCAAAATCGTGTTTGCCCAAAACATGTCCTTTTTGATGCAACTGGTCACATTTTAGCACCAACTGAATTAACAAGATTCGATTTGAAGAAAAAAAGTATTTTGGGATTGACCAAAGTTGTTATAATCTTCAACATCAATATATTGGATACACCAACTGAACTCATCAAATAATATACCTATGCAGTTTGGGATATATTCATTTTTAAACATATGTGTTGATGCTGTAAATTGGTTTAGTATAGATGTGTCTACTTTGATAATCAGTTTAAGAATACTTTGAAATATTGTGTCATATTAAAGTGCAATTTGATGGTGCCTATGCAGCCTTTTTCATGTGATTTCAGTCAACTGTTCCTTGCAATCCAATGCAAGTTTGTAATATAAATATGGCATGACTATGTCTAGGCTATACTCTGTTTGGCCATCTCGAGACAGTGACGTAACTGAACAGGCGCAGCTTTTACGCACGCGTATGTATCTTTCGCCTTTCAACGCTCGTGTTTGTACGCCAGCGCCGCGAGTATGCGCGCGCGTTATGTGATGCTATTAGTAGAATACGCGGTTACGTCACTGTCTCGAGATGGCCAAACAGAGTATAGTAGGCTTATGTGGGCTTATATCTGTATCTGGGCTTAGCTATGTCTGGGATGTTGATATACTGTGGCTGGGTTGGGCTGGCCTGTTGCTTGTCTGGATCAGGCTCAGGCTGGGCTTGAGTCTAGATTGATGCCTGCAGTTGATATTAAATAAACTAGAAGTCAGCCTGGTCTATGGAAGAAGCCACAGAATATGTGTTAAAGGTATATGACCCGATCACTTTTTTGGGGCTATGATTTTTTTTCACATCAAGATATTTTGGTATCAGAAGAATCCCCATATTTTTCTCATTATGTCTGTAAAATATTAGGGGCCAGAAATGTTTCATTTCGAAATTATAGGCTAAAATGTGGTGAATTACTGCCAAAGGTGGTAGTCTGTGTACTACTCAATGGGTGCATGTCTTTTGACCTTGCACTTCTAAAAATAGAACCATTGGAGTTATGCAACTCAAACTTTGGAATGCAACAATTTTAAGGATGACCTTTCATGTAAAATAGAAAACATCAAGTTGAAAATCGGGTCATCTACCTTTAAGAGTTCTAACCAGGGGAGATTAGGGGAGGCATATAATATCAAGTTTGTTTGGCAAAACTTCTTCAACATTTATTATGACATTGTGCTTTTATATCTTGCTCTTCTTTGCCTTTACATTTCCTATTGTATAACTAAAAACAGTTCAACAAATAATAATGTTCAGTTGGGTCTCTCGCTACAGAAAAAAGTTGGACTATAATTATAACAAGTAATTGTCGATCATAGCGTAATGATCTGAGTGCTCGCGTTCATCCAAAGGTTGAACACGGTCTTGCGATGCATTCCAAAACAACAGGCGCATCAGCCGCCGCGATACACACCAGGCGCATGGGACCCTGATAGAAATGTGACGCTATGATAGACAATTATTTGTTTAGATTAAAGTATGTTTTCTTGGTCTGTTCAAGTTATGACAAACAAATACTGTAAAACCACTTAATTTTGTGAGGGATTTGGATACCAAATACCTGCGGCACTGTCAATTTTGCATTGAAAGTAGGATTAAAATATCCAGGTTTGTGAAATTAAATGCCTGCTTAAATAGCAGCAATTTAAATTTCACACAATTATATTGTTTTACAGTATATATGTTGTGCCTTTGCCTTAATAGAGTGGTAATTTATTCTGAAGGTCATTAGCTTTAATATGATACCAAAGTTATCTAAATGCAATGTGTACTTGTTTGATTTATAGTATTTTATGAAGGTCAGAAATGTAAGTGATTCATGCGGGACATTAGCTCTAGTAATTCTGTTGAACGCAAATTTGAGAAAACAAAAGGAAAACTGTTCCCATATTTTTTCCAGACTAGGTTTATCCATACTAAGTTCTTCCGATGAAAAACTGCCCACACTTTAAGTTGATAAACTGAAGGGAATAACCTATTTTAAGTCCAAATATGGGTCTACTCAACTGTTACGTAGAATATTTGACATCAGTTGGAGAGATCACATCCCAAACAGCGTGGTATATGGCGATATCCCCCCTATAACATCAATAATCAGGCAGCGCCGTTTATGTTTCGCTGGCCACTGCCTACCAGCCTATCTCCCGTCTAATTTTCTGGACCCCTCCTGGTGGGAAAGCTAACAGAGGCAGAAGACACCTTCAGTATCCTGATACTGTCAAGAATGATATGGGTTTAGATCCTCCAGAGATCCGCCAACTCATGAATGACAGGAAAGTCTGGGCCCAGTATGTTGCGACTGCTTCCTCCATTTCGCCCACGGACGACCAATGATGATGATGATGGGTCTAACTAAATTTTCACCAAATTTGACTTACTAGGTTTTTCCAGATTACAGGAGAGCTGTATTGTTGGGACAGATAATATCTCTTCCATGATTTGATGCTGCCTCATTTGCAAATATTATTGAAATTATGAGTGTGTGACAGACAGTTGGGGAATGTAAAAAAGTTCAATTAAAACGTCGCCTAAAAACTGTATCGCACTGTATTGAAAACTCTGAATTATATTCATGTTCTTGTCACGCTCCAAAACACTTGCATGTGAAAGTGTTAACATAAAATCAAATGTTTTATGAGATAGCCAATTGAACAAATAGGCTTTTTGTTGAAACAATTATTGTTCGATTTTCCAGTGCATTCTCGTTATGTTCTAATTCAATGGGTGGCTCACAAGTGAGGAATTATTGTGCCCAACAACCAGGATATGACATAATGTAAACGTGGACATTTTCGCGCTAGTCTATGTAATGAGCTTTTCTAATCGGGAATTTAAAAACAAGCGAAATGGCTGAAAATCAGCGAAGCACGAAATTGTAATCGCGCAAAAAATAATCACTTTTACAGTATTAGTAATGCACAATAACAACTAATTTACTAATATCTCCCTTTTAAAAGCAACCTGTATCAAGGAATTTGATTGGATGTTTATGCGTAACTCTAAATGTTGTTAATGGACTGAGATGCTGATAGGGTGTGTATCTAACTGCATTAAACACTTGGCCAAAGCTGTGAATAAGTAATTATCAAAATTAAAATTATGATTGCAACTATTTATATATTTTAATTGTAACTTTTTTCATCATCCACTTGTGATCTAACACTCATAATTTCAATAACTGTTACTTGATATTAGAGAATGGTTGACAAATTGTAAAAAAGACATTTCCTCACAATGAAGTTGTACAGTACCTCATTAAAATAAACGTTGCTAAGACAAATTCCTGATAGTATTTTTCAGGTCCCAAAATTATATTTTACATTAAAATCTGGCTGTATTTTACAATTCATAACTTAAATGTGAGGCCCAGGTAAATTTTGTTAAGGGGATTCAACCATATCTAGATATGTTTCAATTCCACTTGTTTTCAATAAGGGCCTTCAACAAGCTTTGCCACCAGAGCCATGAGCCTGATGTGGGCCCACTTGAATTTAGACTTACACCTAACACAAAAGGTTCCAGACCAGGGGTTTTAATGTTAGCCAATTTAAAATCAGTAATCGGTATCAAAAATCTTAGATCTACATTAAATAAGCAAATTTCATCTCCACAACATGAAACCACAACTCAACTCGAGTGCATAATTTTAAAGTCATGATGACTTAAGTAACCATACCAACTAAGCACAAAGTTGCTTTAAAGTGATTTTCAATGGGATATCTAGTGTGTGCTCAGCAGTGACAATTTGTGTAAAATGAATCACAACTTGCCATTCAACCGTACATGTCTGACCGGTTTGATAGCACACAGTGTTCAATACAAATTAATGACATCCCATACAAAAACAACTTTCCCTCATAAGGCCCCTTGCAATTAAATGTGAGTTAACTGTTGCCCGCGCGCGTCCAAAAGTCACCCGCGTGATATATGTAATATTTAAAAAATATTTAATTATTTCATTGTTTACAGCTTTTTCATAAGCTTTTTAACACTTTTCTGACGATAAAATTAGCCGATGAGCCGCATTGCAATACTTCCGGGTTGGGAAAACATTTCTGGGAGTTTCCTAGTGCATTCTGGGTAATATTTCAGGTTTACGATCGCCATCTTAATAAAATTCTCCGAGCTAGCGTGACGAATTTTTTTTTACAAACATCGATCGAATATCTCATTAATTATCAAAATAGGGATGCAAATATGAGTAGACTCCTTTATAAAAGAAACAAAATGCAAAGCCAAGGCAGTAGGTGGTGGTAGGACATAATTAACAGCATTTGAATTGTATTCGTACCTTGGATAATAGTTAACAACGCCGACAATATTAAATCAGGTAACTTTACCCCAAAATATTACAATATTAATATTAAATAGTCACCTCGTCCGGCTTTTCAAAAACGCAACAGTAAACTCACATTTAATTGCAAAGGGCCTAAGGTATCGTTACTAAAAGCATCATAACTTTAAATGTATCCAGTCAATTTTTATGAATGAGGTGTCGGGAAATTTGCCAGTTTAATTTATATCTCAGTTTTCTTATTCTGGTTACAGATTTTAAATCAGCTAACATGGTCTGATCTGGAACTATTTGTGTTAGGTGTATTTGGAGCACTGCATCAGATGCTATGGTGTCAAATCATAGTTAGTACAATTTATTATGAATGTAAAATAGTCAACTCTGTTACAATTGTATATATAGTTTGTTGACATTTAAATATGAGATTGCTGTATTTAATAAACTATGAAAATAATTAAAATTATTGGATTATATTAGCTTTTTGTTTTCTTTGTACACCAGGAGCATTTCAAAGGTGGGGAGGGGGTTAAATTACCATTTGTAAGGTTTATAGTCAGGGGTGAAATCCCATGAAGCCGTTAGTTTTTAGGAGCTACAACAATGTGATGAAACTTTTGTTCACATTTATGACAAAGAAGTAGGCAAATATATATATGTCATTTGAAGTTATTATAGCCCAATTGAACTTTATACTAGCAGCAAACTTGACTGCTACAGTGATAATAAAAGGGCATGTAGCCTGGGTTAAAGCACTTCTTAGTTTACATACAGTGCTCAAAAACACCTCCAGACTACAAAATCACATTTTTGGCACTTTTTGGTCAATATTTTCAAAACTAAAAATGTTTAAGCAACAACAACAAAAAATTCTTCCTAGATAATTGACATGGTAAATTGCAGTTATAGAAGGAAGTACAAACCATAATCCCTAAAAGGCACCGGCACTGGGAATAGTCAATGAATGGCATAGTCAAATGTAGGGAATGATTATTGCGGTTGAAGTAGCCTTCCCTACAGCCGGCAGGGCAGAGAAAAAATATTTTCTTTCAGGGAACTTTTTTAAGAAGTGATAAATTGTCTGTGAGATTATTTATTTATTTAGCAAATTACTATACTTGCCATACTATATGTGCCTATTTCTGGGCTGATTAGCCAGAGTTTCTGTAATTGTATTGCCGAAACAATCTTGGATCAAGCGTTGCCGTTCACTTCATTGCCTCTTCCTCTATAGGCTGGGGACAATCTTAAAGGGACATTAAGTGGTGTTGAAAATTTTAAATGTTTAAAAATTTACTTCAGAATTCAAGATGAACATTAAAAATTGCCATTATTGTTGTTTCAAAACACAGCCAAACTTGATCGATTAAAACAATACCATCGCTATTTATTGAAAAACGCCCTCTAAGCAAATATGGTTCGCGTTATGTATCACACATATTGCAGGGGGATACTGTCGGATGTAAAATGCTGGTTGCGGCTCTACCAGCATTTTTGAATCCACGTTTTGTTGTACAAAGAGGGCTGATTTTTCTTAATCCTTATAGGTGTAAGTTCATACATGTAATACAGTGTAATACAAAAATATACAAATCCCAGTTTTTATCATACATTTTTGTAACTGAGGGCGCTGCCTCCACCACATCTCTTAATGCCCCTTTAACATACAATATCTCAAAATAATAAAGAAAAGAAATGCCTTCCAGTTTAATTTTGAAGTGAAATATTTTATACCCGAGCTATATATAGTTTTGGAGCTATATATAGTTTGGAGTTATATTTATTACTTGGTTAGTTCCTCTTTTTGATAACTGCATGAAAGACATTTGGATTTTATTTCCTCATCATCAATATTCTACATGTTATAGGCCATCCAAGTATATATTTTGTGTTCATTTTTCATTGATTTAGAGGGGGTGTATTTATACACATAAGGCATATCATGTATACATTTCAAGTATTTTTCCATGGCGGCTATTTAAAAACCCTAAACCAAATATTTGAACAAATTTGCCTTCCATTTCGCACATTTTGTACATTAAAAACAATTATTTTCAAGTCTTACATGTATGTTCAGAAAAAAGTTCCCTTTAGACGACGAAAAAAATGGAAACCATCTTGTACGGGCAAACGGACCTATCAGGTCAGGTTGGTCAGGGGTTTTTTTAATTAAAAAAACCATTATTCCCTTGAAAATGACCATCAAAATCCAAGCAAATCTGTATAAGTCCAAACAAATCTGTAAACATTCGGTCGGTTTTTAACAAGCACAACAAATATTTAGGTTGGTATTAATTTGCTTGCGAATTTTTTGTTCACCGTTTAAAAAGAATGGGTGGGTCGGGCCCGTACAAGAGTTGTTTTTTCTCTTCATCGCCTTAATGCATGTGCACGCGTAGGAAGACCTTCCACTTTAATATGGTACTATTCTTCCCCCCCCCCTTTTTTGCCCCCTCCTCCACCACGCATTTATTCCAATGTGAATATCAAGCACAGGATGCAAACAGATATAGAGCATAATCTGTCACTGCAGTTTGATACCTGCTAAAGTTGCTCAGGGTTTCAAAGACAGTGTACAATTGTATGGAAGGGGTGTGTTTTCACTTTAAAAAGCCTGAACAGGGTGCAAAGTCTGAGAAAATGGGGAGGGGGGGGGGGGAGATCTTATATTGGGATATCTGAATAACACAGAAACATATACTTGTGTAGTTTCCATTAGACCCAACCATGGTATCTTCCATTATATCCATGTGCTCCCCCCCCCCCCCCCCCCCCCCCCCCCCCCCCCCCCCCCCCCCCGATAAAATATATCACGGTATTCTATTTCCGTCTTAAATTGATAAAACAACATCATAAGCATTTTTATCTAGATACGAAAACAAATTACAATCTGTTATCTTCAGGTGATCAAACTATGCATGCACCTCCCCTCTTCAGTCATATGATTTGTGATATGCTGAAAACTGGAAATATTTTGCATGCATTTTATTTTCAAGATTATGGTAGATCCTAAATTTGTTCAATCCATAAATATTTTACCTTAAAACTCTTTATATCTATTAAGAACCAAGCTATATCATATTCTGTACCTGAACTTGGCAATTGCAACATTTGTATGGCCTAAATGGGGCAAATTTTTGCCAGTTGCAAAATGTTCATGCCATGCCACAAATAGTTCATGCTTTACACAGTAGCACTAAGATTAGGCACAACATCGTTTGTTTGTCTGATTGATCCAAATAAAAAAAAATAAAAAAATTGTTACCGTATTTGTTATCGACCCTGATTAATCAATTACAAAACTTATTTTTTGTTTCTTGTATTTCTTGGAAGACAAAAATAGAAAATATATTTTAATCATTTGAATAGTAAAGTATGAATTAAAACTTTTTATCTGTGTGTGGGGTTATACAAATTAAGATACAGTCCAAAATATGTGACATCTCTAAAGCGAATTCCTCTACAAGAAATGGGTCAAAATGGGTCAAGAAAGACTCAGAACCATACTGGTATGTTTATATTTTGAGGTAAAAAATATTTTTTGGCACTTTTTGGTCGATAATTCAAAAATAATTAAGATTTAAAAAAGAAAAATGCTTCCTAGGGAATTGTATTAGGAATAAAATAAAACTAGTATTAGTATGACAAAATTTGACAAAATATATTTTGAGTTATCTTTTCAGAGCCTAAAATGGGTCAAAAAACGGTTTTTTTTAATAATTTTCTCCAAAATGGTCAATTTCATGATCATGGTTGGATTCTGCAAACAGATGTATACCGGTACATACTTTCATAGATTAAATGTATAATGAAGAAGTAACAGCAGTTTTACGGAGGCTATGCTGCGGGTCCACACCCCTCTTAATTAAAAGGGGGCTGTGAACCCTCAGGTATAGCCTCCGTAACTTCTTCATCAATCTTCACATAAATCAATCAATCAGTAAAATAAATACAAATAAATAAATAAATTCATTCATTCATTCATTTAATAAAAACTGGGTAAGGAAGCATTTTTCTTGCAAAGTTCTCATTGCGATGCAGATCGAAATAGAGAAGTTAGACCTTTTGGAACGGTAGGTAATTCTAAATAAATAAATACATAAATGAATAAATAATTCACAGACCAAACTTAGTAAACAAAAAGTTGCCATGTAACATATAATTATTTCTCTATAGGCCTGATAGTGATAACAAATGACAGATAGTACCCAGTAAGATTAGAATGATGGAATAGTAAAACAAATCACAATTTTTCCACAGGAGTAGTAAACATGAAGGCTGCTATTTTGTGTGTTGCTGCATTTGTGGCATTTTTTGGAACATGTCTGGCCCAAGATCTCCCTCCGGTAAGCTACCCATACTTCTTATAAATGTGTTATCCTGAAAAGGTTAATACCCAATTAGTTTAATGTATGGCAAGGCTCTTCAATTAGGGTAAATTTGAGTTGTGGAAGTGTATTTGAGTTTATTTTTTCTATAGATACCTGAACTGTTAGGTCAGTCAAAAGGGGAGTAATCTGACAGAGTTTTTAAAGTTTTTAAAAATGCACAATTTTGATTTAGCTGTAAATTATTTATCATTTCTTTGTAATCATTATGGTAGAAAGGTGGAAGCTTTAAAAAAATCTTTCTACAAAAAATACAACAAGACTTATTACAATACCATTGCCAAGAAAAATATGGGACTATTTTGTGGGATCTCAATTCCCAGAAGACATAAAAAAGTGGGAAAAACTATTTGGAATTATTTGGGAATGTACATTTTTCAAGTTTACGAGACATACAACTTGTACACTTATTAAGTCATCCCAATTACTTCCTCCATTTTTTCAATGTCTTGAAAAGTAGAAGCAAACAAATATCATAATTCATTCTAATCGTCTCAGAATTCATTGGGATTACTTGTACTATAAAATAATGATATAACAAATACTGCAATTGTTGTACATTTTTAAGGCATTATAGTTATGATTTGTTTGTTTTTTGTTTGTTTAATGAAGTGCATCAAAAACCTAATTTTGTAAAATAACAAACATGCTTTATTTGACCCCTAGTAATTGTTATGTTTTTTAAATTCCCATACAGTTTAAGATATTTGCTTCAATATTCAAGCGAAGGCATTGTATTGGCCTAATGATATATATATATTTAAAAATGGCATTTGCATTCTTTCCATATTTTTGTTCCTATTGTTTATATAGTTTACAGATAAAGAATGCATCAAGAATGCGTATCCACCAGTCAAAGAGCGAACTATTGGTAATTTTATCCTGAATCTTGATCTACCACCAGAAGATAGATGGACCCCATTGGTGAAGAAACATGCTCCGCAGGTAATGGTGCCTCTTGATTGGTTAGTTGCTCAGATGATGTCATATTGTCGCAGTTCTGTCAAAACCTCATACTGTAAAAGCTGAACTTTTCACGGTGGTTTTATTTTTGTGCTTTTCACGCAAAATAGTTTTCCGCAAAAATGTTAACACACAAAAATATTGTTTTCAACATTCATGCAGTGCAGGTCGCCCGCAAAAAAAAACAATTCGTGAAAGGTCTATGATATCAAAATGCGCGAAAATATTGTCTTTTACAGTATCTACATCTGGCGAATGCTTTTCAGACGTGAGAATGAATTTCATTAAAAAACTTGAAACACATGAAAATGTGAGAAAATAATGCATGAAACAGGCTAAAAATGCAAATTTTTGTATGAAAATAGCAGAAATTCCTGTGTATCTGGAAAATATTCTTGCCTTAAATTAAATAGGCATAGCAAAAAAGGGTACTAGGTGTCCACCCAGTAGAAATCCAGTGGCTACCGGATATCTTGCCGGTAACTATTTTGAAGGTACCAGATGGTACCGGCTAGCTGATAACCTTTCCGATAACTCAAATGAGTTCCCAAGAAGGTTCCAGCAAACACATGAGTTCCAAGAAAGGTGCCAGCAAACAAAATTAGTTCCCAGAAAGGTCCCAGCAAACTTAGTCGCTTGAAAATGAGTTCCCAGGAAGTGCCAAAAAACTAAGTTTCAAAATATGAGTTCCCAGGAAGGTGCCAACAAACAGGTCACATGATCACCAACTGCCATTTTAAATTTGCTGTTGTCTGACCTAGCTGTGATCATTGTGACGTGGAGCATATACGATGGATATTTTGGTTTTTTCAGAGGTATTTAACATTTTTATGTGAATTGTAAATCCTTTATGTTTATGTGGATGTGTCACTTTAATTATACTGCATAATTCATCTTTCTCCACAGATGCAGGAACTTCTAGCATCGCTCAAAAGTTTTGTTGGTAATATCGTTGCAAACAAGACACGATTCTTTGAAATTGTGGATGACTTATTGGTAAGGACAATAATTAATTGTTAAACATTTTTATAGCGACACAAAAACCCAATTCTATGGGCCTGACCCATTTTTTTCTCTCAATTTTGAAAATTTCAAAAATTGTTGACAATTCGCAAAACATTCTGAATGTTTGCGAAAGAAAACAACAACAAACACCCGCCCGATTAACCAACCCTACCCGAGATGTCAGTTTGCCTGTAGGGGTAGTGGATGCCAGCTGCGCCAACATCCACTCACAGTGGCGTAGCTAAGATTTTTTTCAGAGGGGGCAAGATTTCTGAAATTTTCGTAAAAGGTTGCCCCCCCCCCCCCAAAAAAAAAACTGCAGTCAGTCACCTCGTGAATTTCACGTAAGTGTGGGGGGGGGGGGTCAAAAAAATTGCACAGTCAAAAAATTGCACAGTACAAATAAGAGCACAGTCAACAAATAATGGCCAATCCTCCGGGTTTTAATCAGTTTTTTCTATAACATTTTCCTTTATTTATCAAAACCTGTGCAAAAATGGTCATTTTTAAATGGTTATTACGCATATAAGCCCTACATCCGGAGACTGGGGCAGGGGGCACAACAAATTCTGTCGGGGGGGGGGCAACTGCCCCCCCCCCCCTGCCCCCTCCCCCGAAATATGGACCTGTCCATCTATTATCACACCATAGTCCGGTGACCAAACTTTCTCTAATTGTTTTGCGCGATGTTTTGTTGTTGATATTTGGTGGTTTCATCGTTAGCTTTTTTGTTTGTATCAATTGTAACCGTACATATCCAGAAAGGAAAGGCTACTGAAGTTTCATACAGTATAACCAATCAGTAGGGGTATTAATACAGAACATACTTGAAATCAAAGGTAGCCTACTTACTATAAAAGTGGTAATTTTCACACTATTAAATTTCCGCACTTTGCTGACTTTCAGCCATTTCGCTTTTATTTTAATTCGTGATTGAAAGTTCATTACATAGACCTATACACAAAATAAATATGTTCGCATGTTTTTATTTTTCGCGGTAGCTGCTTGGAGCATGTAAAGTGCGAAAATTTATGTAGCGCAAACATTTCCACGTTTACAGTACCGTAAAACAGGGTGGATAGGGACAGTTTTAACACTCTCTAGATTGTAGTTTTGTCTGTGTTGCCTCATGACCCAAACTTTTTAGTGCATATTATGTCCATCTATAATGCCTTTGATCTACCACTATAAAATATAAAAAATATGTGGTGGGTATATATTTTTTTCTTACAAAGGTTGGTGTCCCTATTCACCCCGACATCGGGGTCAATAGGGACAACCAGGGAGAGTATATAATGGGAGGGGAAATTCGAATCGCAAAACAAGAGCCTCCCATATATGGGCACATGTGCGTGGGTACACGCAATGTGACTCGTAAAAGGAGGGCGCCATCTTGACAACGCTATGATTGACAGCACGAAAGTCCTTATAAGGCACATGAGATGCGCAACGTGACTCTCAAATCGAGGGCGCTATCACACTAGAGGCTTCGATCTTGGCAATGGAAACTATGTACAGTGGCACCGGCCTGGGACAACATTATTCCGGGTAGAGATATCACTAGATTGAAAGAGTTGTTAGGGCTGATATCCAAACTCTCAGCGGTGTTACACCGGTATTACACCGATGTTATACCGGTATTACACCGATATTTGTATAGAATATCGGTGTAATACCGGTGTAACACCGCTGAGAGTTTGGATATCAGCCCTTACCTGTTTTATTCTACATATGGGTTAACATGGGTAATGAGTTTTAAAAAACCAACAAAAAAAATCACTTTTAAGTAGTTTTTACCACCATAACTATTCAAAATAATGTTTTGACAATATCTCTTAGACGTGTCAGTTAACAAGGAAATAAATACTTGACAGATTTAGGTAAAGAGCTATTTAGGTGCATGATGGAGAAATAATATTAACTATAATATTAACTATAATATTAGCTATAATGGTGTTAATGTATGGAATTGTATTGAAATTGCAATCAGAAATTCTGTGAACGTGCAATCTTTTAAGGCTTTGTATAAATCCTATCATTGGAACTAGCTCAAATTTAATGTGTTTGATGCATCATAGTCAAGCTTTTATGAAATAGATCTTTTCAGTTTAATTCTAATGAAGTGTATATATATATGTAATCAAATAATTTTAATATGTTTTTATTGTATGCATTATGCGATAGATTTATGAGTGTTGTCCATTGGGTTTTATACTCTATACATAATCATATTGTCATTATTATATCTCATGTATTTTATATATTAAGTCAATATTTTTAAGCATGTATTATATTGATGTGCAGGCCCCGAGTAAGAACAGCGGCCAGCTGATTCGGGCAACCCTGGGTAAAGATAATAAATAATAATAATTAATTCTATCGAATTAAACATGAAATCAAATTCCCTTAGTTCATGAGGTGGAGATGATGATAATAATTAATGTTGATATTGTGTTTCTTCCTAAGGGACCTCTATCTGATACATTCCCTGAACCATACAGTTTGATAATAATGAATGTTTATGCTGTGTTTCTTCCTAAGGGACCTCTATCTGATACATTCCCTGAACCATACAGAAGTGAACTACGAGGACTAGCTAAAGCAGCCAATATGCAGCTGGGTAGGTCTCTTAACCCTAACCCCCCTGAATGCTAAAAAATGCCAATGCTAAGTCCCTCTCCAAGCGCATGCGCTGCCGGTTTTCGATGACATAGTCAACCGAGCCTATATAGTGAGCGCAGTATATTGCGGGAACGAGTCGAGTAGCTGAGGGCCTTGGCTTAGTGGGTGGGACGTGGGCCTTGAGAATGGAGGGTCCCCGGATCGAATCCCGACAGGTTCCCGGAGATTTAGTTGGTGTTTTTTCCTCGAAAATTGTGATCCTGATGAAAAACCCTAAACCGGGGTTAGGTTTAAGACAGAAAATATTGTGTAATCAGAGTGTTAAAATGGAAGAATATTTGTTAAAATACTTTGTTTTTGAGTCAGTGTGTGGCTACCACAAGCAAAATACTCATGTCAGGCCTGTAACCATTGTCAGGCTGTTTGCGAACAATATCTTTAGGAGTTTTAACGTTTTTTTGTAAAAAATAGAGATTTTAGTAATGTTCACATTATTACTCATTACATTTGCAGGTGATATTGTACTGTATAATATCTTCTATGAAATCAACCCTCTCTGCACATCTATAGTGGGACAAGATAAAACAGGTAAGTTTGGGGGATAAATAAATATAAATTTAAAAAGAATCTGGTTAAAATGGTGTCCTTTTAGAGGACAGGAAATTATTGGTAGTCTTGTGGAAAAAACCAGCTTGAAAACTAAGAAAAGCTTTCCAGTCACGATCATTGCCCCTACCCCACCCACCCAGTTCAAGCTATATCTCATTTCGTTTCTCAAACAATAGAAATGATGACTTATAATGTCAAAATTGCTTAAAATTAGCTTAATACTGTCGGAAATGTCTGGTTAAATCAAGCTAATTTCAGGCAATTTTGTTTTGCGCACATACAGTATTGCCCCTCAAAATGATTCTTTCCCTCTCCAAATATGTCCTCCCAAAAAAGGTTTGATGCTGGTACTGCCACTGCATACATATAATTATTGCATAATCCTCCAATTTTTGAGTTGGTGATAAAATACTTATTTTACACTTATTTATAGGAAAACTCTACCATGCAAGAAATATGGACTATGGTGAATTTCTTGGGTAAGTTAACATATAGAATTATTGAAACATAAATGAAAATAAATATTTTTAATCTTTTATTACTCAACTTGTTTCTCTCAATTTTGCGCAAATCTTTACATAGTTCTTTTAAGAATTGTTTAATTTGTTCTAAAACTGTTATTTTGACAGGTCCACAAAATTAACCTAAATGCTCTAAACTCTGTAATGCATTTTAACCAATTAATTGTACATTTATCAAAAATTGTGGGAGGAGTATCATATTTTCTATTAAACCATGGGCATTGTTTCATAAAACCTTGAACTCTTACAAAGATTCTTATCTTCTATTTCACACAAAAACTTAAGAAGAATATAAAGTGCCTTCTTAACTTAAGAAGAGGTCAGAGGGCATCTTAAATGGGGCTAACAGTGATCTCTGGGAAAGGTGCAGAAGTAGCTTAGAAGTGAAGGTTAAAGGTATATTATGTGATCTTTTCCAGGGGGCGCCCTCAAACCTCAAAACAAAATTGGAAGCAGATTTTCTTGCAGATTTACATTTCTGATCATAGATCATGAATATATTCCGAGTAACAGAGCGATTCGATTCCTTATTACTTCAAAATCATGTTTTTTAGAGTGAAAATAGAGTGACAATAAACTGTTCCCTAGCGAACAATCTATTTTCAACCCCTAAAAACCATGATTTTGAAGTAATTAGGAATCGTATCGCTCTGTAACTCAGGATATATTTATGATTTATGATCAGAAATGTAAGAAAATCTACTTTCTAAAAAAATCATGGATAGAGAGCGCCCCCTGTAAAAGATCACATAATATGCCTTTAACTATATAGAATCCCCATCAAGTAATGTTTTCACATTAAAAATCTATAAAAAGAAAGAAAACACCAATGTTGAGGAAACAAGCATCCCTATTCATTTGTATGGTTGAATTTGTATACGTGCATAGATAAATTCATAACATTTCATATTGTTTTCTTATTTGGACTCTTCCAGCCTCTTTTGTAGGGTATATTAGCACCGATTTTAGCACACCTAATAAACTACATACAAAAATGGGAAAATCAGACTTTTGATGATTTTTGATGATTTTTTACATTTTCTGATTGAACAAATCACTGATAGTCCCTTTAAAAACCAAATTAATATTCTTCTTATTCTAAAAAGAGTTTTTATTCTTTGCTTAAGAAGAATTTAATGGGAACTCTTTTTAACTTACAAACTCCTGTCAACTCAAGATTAATCTTAAGTTTACTTTCATGAAATAGAGCTCAGGTTCACAATTACCTTGGCTCACGCACCACAAAAGTGTGAAAACAAATGCCATATAAGTGCCCCCATAGGCTCAAATTTCTTTTTTCTTTTCTTTGCTTTTGAGTGCTTTAAAGTGCCACTAAGCACAGTGGCAAATGCATCAAACGGCACTACACTGAAGAAACTGTAGACCATCAGGGATTCTGAACCGATGATGCACACGCCATGGTGCATTGGCAAATGACAAGTGGTGCATGGTTTCAATTAATTAGTGTTTTGATATAAAAAAGAAGAACTCAAAACTCTGGCTATGCCACTGGACCCCAATACCAATTAATTGTAAAGGTAAATTGGGCTAGTTAATACATCCTTAAATAGAAGATGAGTGCCAAGAGCCCTTGTATGCCCTTCAAACTGGTTGAAATCCAATACTATCGGAGGGATCTCCCCTCTTGCCCCTGCAAGTATCCCCAAAGGGCGGGTCCCTTGACACACCAGTATTTGCCAGGACTAGGATAATGGCACTTGGTGGTTTCATAGCTTACTGATTATGGTGCATCACCAGATTTAGTTGAGAAAGCCTTAGACCTTCTTTGTTTATGTTCAATTAATCACAGATGGACACCAGAGGATCAGAGCTGGACTCTAACAGAGAAGCTGAAACCAACCATTACCAATGTACAATACCAGAAGAATGGAACCACGGTAGCTCAAGGAGTACACTTTGCAGGATATATCGGTGTCATTACTGGCATAAAACAGGTGGGTATCAGGTGGGGGGGACACGCCCATATTTGAGGTACATATGTGTTGAGCTATTTTTTCTTCTTGACACAATATCTTGCATTATTTCTATTATTCCATTAAAACCTCTCCTTTTCCCCAATGGAATTCATACTCACACCTAATAATAACACAAGCATATTTCATCTGATATAAATCTCTCCTGTATTTTTCTGCACAGAATGTCATGACAATAAGCATGAATTCCCGCTCAGGTGACTCCCTAGAAGGATACCTACAGATCTTGGAGTATGTGTTAGGAGCTAGGGACAGGATGTTTACTGGTTTCTTTAACAGAGAAGTTATGATGAGCTCTACCAGGTAAAGTATCAATGATGCACATTGTTCTCCTTGGAGGGGGGGGGGGGGGGGAGGGGGGGGGGGGGAGGGGGGACTCACATAAGGTATACACAGTTAAATCAGTCATTTTAAAGGTAAAAACACCCCTAATAGTGGGTCAGGATTTTGCACCTCCAGCAGCACACCCCTGTCAAAAAACAATTTGATTGGCCCCCCCCCCCCTCCCCTTATATATTTCTGAATGAAACTCAACATTTTTTAAACTGTAAAAGTTAGTGCTTTGTTTTTCACACAAGAGAATAATTAGTCCTCAGCAGACACATTTGTTGCATAAATACGTTTTGAATTGAAGTTTCGAAGGTGGATTTGAAATGATCACATCTTAGCCCTAACCCTCCTGAACACTACAAAACATGACAGTGCTACAATTTTTTACCGCTCGGCGGCCCCATCAATCTTGTGCCACGCTCAGCGCGTGGTTCAACTGGTTAAAAAAACTTAAGTTTTTGGAACCTCCCCTGTGTAGCTCAGTCGTCAGAGCATCAGACTTGCACGCACACGAACCGGGTTCGATTTGCGTGCGGAGACTGATTTTCCCCTCAAATTTGACCCGTTTTTCTCCCCTGATAGTTTAATTCACAAAAACACGCCCAGGGAGTTAGGGTTAATGTTTATTCATTGCGGTTGCACTGAAATACCATTGGGGCCAATTTTCCCGATACTATATGATTGTTTTGCTGATAACATATTTTCAGTCGTAGGTTGTGGCAATTCTAAGTCACTCAACAAGTGAACTTTGAAACATAAATAGCTCTCAGCTACTCAACCGATCAGTCGAGTTGGATAGAAGTCAACTGCAGCGATTTAGGAAGTTTAGGGCCTTGCGACATGTAGCAACCTGTCTCGCAAGTCTAGATAATGCACATTTTGCTGTGCGCGGTTGGTGCAAAAAACTACCTGGATCGTTCAGCATACCTCAGCATACCTTATATAGTCGATTCATAAACATTTGCTAATAAGGTATTGATTTGGACCTATTTTATGCAACGTTAGAGGAACTATGATGGACCAATCACGACGATAGCGACATCGTTTAGATGCTTTTGATTTTGCTGTGATAAAATGTGTTGAAGCAACACATCCCCAATCACTGCGTACATGCATGAATTTAATACCCAAGCAAATAGCGTGCTATTCAAATGTAACAAGTGACACATACTGACAATTGATCATCATTTCTTGTATAAAAAGAAAATCAATTTTAACAACGGCACAAGAAAACTGTGTTACTATTCAGTTTCAGTTTCACCATAGTATATAATACATCATACAAGCAAATGATTAGAAAACAAAGGTGGGGAAAGCCAAAAGGAGCACAGCTCGAAGTATATTGGTCAGTGGTCACCCTGATAATTTCATGATAAATATGGATAGGAACTACCTACGATGTGATTCAAGACACAGGATAGATATTACCTATACTGAAATGGCAAACCGACCAATGTCTGTGAATCTACAAATGTACCATAGTATGCAATCAGTGTACATGGTTAAATTAATGCTACAAGAGGGCTTATTTTATGATGGTTTGACAGAATATATCTAAACATTTTGTGATTGAAATACAAATATTTAATACATAAAATGAAACCTTTTTCTTAAAGCTTTGACATGGCTAAGAAGCACATCATGAATGACAAGATCTTATCAAATGCGTATTTCATTCTTGGAGGATCCAAAGCTGGTGAGGGCGCTATAATTAGCCGATCTAGAGACAAGTTGGAAAACGTGCGCATGTAAGTATAAAGATATTATCTTTTTCCATGTAGTTTGTCCGAGTCTATATATTATTTATGTATTATTAAGTTAAAAAAAGAAAGAAAAACATGTTATTACCAAAATGACCCTAATATTGTACAAAAACTTGAATCTTTTCTTTCAGGTTGAACCCTGCAAATGGCACATGGTTCCTGGCTCAAACAAACTATGACTCGTACCAACAGAATCCACCATTCTATGATAACCGACTGAAACCAGCCAAGAAATGCATATCCGAGCTAACCCAGAGTGTAAGTTTAAACATGGGCAATTATTTTACCATGCCAACTACATTATACAGCTAGTTGATATAATTAAACTTTTTACACACAGCTTCTATGAGTGCTCAATGTGAAGACTGAAAATGTCAGAATTGGAATCCTTGTGCTCCACTTACCCGAAAAAGTGTCTTTTACATGATTATAGGTGCTCTGGTTCAAAACTTAATTTTTCCAAATGGCGGCGGCAGCCATCTTGGGTTTTGGCCTCAAGCAAAAAATGCCAGGATTTTTGCGAGGAACATGGGGGCTATTTTTCTAGTAAAGGTCCATAGAGGTCAAATCAATTGACAAACTTTACTAGCCAGAGAATGGTCACAGATTTGACGTTTTGGACCTAACTATGTGTAACATAGCACCACCATCTTAACTCTAGTCTTATAGAGCTTGCATGAGCTCTGCAAGGGGTCTTTTGCACTCCGCACAACAAAAATATTATCTCCAAGGAAATACAACAATGTTGCCCTACAATTTTCTCAAGATTTTGTTGCGCTGAGCCCTCGTGGAGTTGACCCAACTAATGGTAGATACCTTGACTCCATCAGTTGCTCTAGAGTGAAATACTTCAAGTATATGTGACTGTTACATGCATTTATATTTCCAGGGTTTCAACTTGGAAGGAATTTTTAATGTACTTCAAACAAAACCAGTACTCAATCTGGTAAGTAAATACTATATAAGTACAGGTTTTGTTCAAGCAAGTTTTACATTTTTGTTCAAGGGGACAAAACCACTGATCTATGATGTATGGACAGTCATGGTGTTTTATCTTGATTATTTTTCTTCATATTTTCAAAATTTAAAAAATAAAAAAAAATTATCAAAAAATAAAACAAAAATTATAACAATACAAATCATATTTGAAAAATAAGGGCAGGTTTGGCTCATATCAGGTGTTTTTTAAAACTTGTCCTTGGCCGAATGTAAAATGTCTGTAAATTTGATCATAACATGCTACATATTATACATAGTAGTGAACAATACCTATGGGTAGAAATTGGGTAAAGGTGAAAAGGTTGAAATATCAAAAGCTCTTTCGACAACTCAAACGCCCGATTATAGGATTTGCATTAATTTCAGGTGTATATTATTGACAATAATTTTTAAATGAAAGTATCAAAATGAAATTGTATGTGGGTAGAAAGCATTTTTATGATTGAAAAACATTGAAAGCCACACCAGTCTTGGCATGTGTATCATTTTGCAATTCATTTCTGATGATGAAACAACTTTTGAGCACGCTCAATTCCAAGAGCTTTTTTATTAACACAAATTGCATATTGTCCATTTTACTGCAATTTATGAACATATTTTTGGATGGAAAAAAGGTTTTGTTATTAATCAGTACCATTGCCCAGGCATATTATTCTCTCTTTGCACGGATCCGCCATTTGCGAGGAGAGCCTCGAACTAGAATCGGATTGAATGAAAGTGTTGCATCATATCACAATGTCTCATTGCATGACCATTGACCAGCCATATTGTTCAGAGAGAGAGCGAGAGAGTCAAACTAGTTACATAATGTTATGGAATAGTCACATTTAATGCAGTACTAGTATGAGACTCTTCTCGCAAATGGTAGACCGTGCAAAAGGCGAATACAACATTAACAACAATGTATTCCTATCTCTCTTTTTTTCATTGCACAGGCTACAGCTTATACCGCCCTCATGCAGGTCAACGAAGGTCATCTGGAGTCGTACATTGGCAAATGCCCTCAACCATGTTATCCTTGGTAATTTTGTGGAACTATACAGCTAGTCAATGTGACGTCATAAAAACGGCTGCTACTGTCTAGGGGACAGGACAGGATAAACTAATGAAGAACATTCCAACATATTGCAATTCAGCACAGCTGCTTATACAACATTCAAATTAGTTCACAATGTTAGAAAATATTATTTGGTCTAATGTGAAGTGATCACCTTCTCCCCCAATCAATGTTGAATTACACAATGCGTGTCCATCATCGGCCCATGGCTTCGCAACATTGATCTGTGGGAAAGGGAAATCTCCCAGCAACCATAAATAAGTAACTTTGAAACTCTATATCTCAGAATGACGAAGAGGTTGACCAATGAAACAAGGTTTTTTTAAATCCAAATGAGCGACCTACCCATAAAATAAGTTATTTTATAAGATATTTGAATGGTGAAAAAATGGATGCGTGTCCCTGTTTCACACCTTTTACAAGGGTGGGGTGGGTGCGTTTGTAAATACCTGCAAACGAGGACGCACACCTTTTTTACATTCCAACTGCGGACACACCTGCAAACGAGGACGTCCTCGGTTTCTTGATCATGCAAAGTATTGCAAACAACACGAGAAACGCTATCTAAACGAGGTCCTCTTTGGTGATGCTCTCCCCCATACACCCTTTAGGCCTCTGTTGGATAGCACACAGTCTAGTTGGCGGTTTGACACCCAATTATTTTTCTTCAACCGCCATTTTGTTCCTCGGTGTGTGTCCAGGTTGGTTGGTGGGTCCTCATTTGGATAGTACCACGTTTGGTCCTCATTCGGAGGTATTTACAAGTGGGGGTGTGTGTGTATATGAAATGATATTTGCCAAACATGTTCTTAGATCCCAAGAACACAGCTATTACACAGTTGAATAAATTGTCTCTTAGTGACTATAGGATACTTTGGTTCTACAGTGTAATTGATGCATGCGTGGGACCTCAAGTGCAATATTTGCTGATATTTTCATCTAAATGAGGGTGAAAATGACAATTGAATGACATATCGGTCCTCCACTTTACATTATCTACATATCTTCTTTTTGTTTTGCTGTTTTTTCTGTTAAAGTGTCTTTAGGAGAATAAGGGCAATCAAAAGATCATAGCTCTTTTCCCCCTCATTTGGTCAAACACAGCCTTATTCCAAGACCATATTTGTCAGAATTGGTTGGAGCGATTCACAGATTAAAATTACAACACAACTGTAGTGTGACATATATCAGATACTTATATATTTAATCATAATTTCCATAAGTCTTATACATACATGTTTGTATGAAATACACCATCACTACATTGGCTCACTACTGACTGACTTTATAGTGGGTCCAAATCAAATGCCATTATTTCTTTACTTTATCTTGTTAAGACTCAGACCTTTTTGAAATTTGTGCACACTTGCACACATCCCATGTGCATCAAACACTTTCATGTGGTACAGTTATATTTGTTTCAAGATTATCAATAAATCTTAGAATCTATCATAATTGAGGCATATTTTTCAGATGAGTGTTTCTTTGTATATATTCACTTGACTTTCAAGTGGCATAAAAACGTGATTGGTTGGTCAACATGAGAGCCCCTACACAAACCAATCACACTTGTGCTATATGATGTAAACACAAGGTAGTGGGTAGAGCTCAGTCCACCACTTATAGTTATTTTCAGAATTCTTTGCTGGTTGACTATGCATGCATTGTATATGTAAAAGTAGGTGGGTGCTATAACAATACAATCAAGCATCTCACCCTGAATACTACTGTTACAAACCACTGAGGTTGGCTCTTTGAATAGGTTCATCTGGATTGTTTGTAGACATAATTTTGAGAATTGTTTTAAGTACAAATCTATTAAAAGTGAACGATGTTACTCACTGTGATCAATGATGCTTCACTACCACATTGATAGCTTCATCAGTGAGTAACATCTTTCACTTGGAATTGTACACAAAGAAATGTCAACATTGTCACTGTGGTTGGCATACTGTAAGTGACAGAGGCTTAAAATATGTTCAAAATAGCAGAGCACTCTGATGACAACTATACAGTCAACAACATCTTTATTTCTGATCTATGGCCACCAAACGACCAAGAATTTGTTTTTCTAAGCCGGAATCACAATATCTTTTTTTAAAGCAAAGAAGACAGGTTTAAATTGTCGGTCCAAATTAAGCAATTATTAAACAATAGATAATGCTAATGACAACAGCTCTACCTTGCAGGGGTCAAATGCAATTTTTTATTACAAGTGCTATTTCATCAAGTTTTACCAAAAGTAGCCCTCGGCTTCGTATGTACATTTTGCCTTGACAAATATTTGTTCACAAGGGCTATTTTGTGGATTACAGAGGCTAATCGCCCCATTGCTCCCTTGTATTTTGACCTATGCTACCTTGCACAATTTTATTGAAAATAAATTTCTCAGAGATACCGACTAGTTATCACTCAAATATTCCAGAAATTGTGACAATTCCCTGTAAAAAAATGTGTAATTTGGTCCAAAATGCCATGAAATAGAATAAAAATATATAAAATTGCCTACATTCTGACCAACAACTTCATAAATCAGGTTATTTCCTGAAAACTGGTATTTCTGATTTCAATACTCTATTTCTCTTCCTCTGGACAGTGACGTAACTTTACAGGTGCAGTATTTACGCACATGTATTGTATCTTCAATCTTTCTGCATGTGCATATTTGTAACGCCAGCAGCGCTTCGAGTAGGCACACACGTTCATTTGTTGCAATTGGTAAATGACCATGGATGTAAGTGGATTCAAAGCAAAAAGCCTGAAAATTGATGAATATCAGGGTGATATATTCATTAGTATAGGCATAAAAAGAGCCTGAAATTAATGATTTTCTGACCTGAAAGCCTGAATTTAGGCAATTGCCTGAAAACTTTCATCCCTGAATGACGCAGTTACATCACTGTCTCATGATAGATGAATAGATTATATAGGTGGCCTACATAGAATAGATGTTTACTCTTGTCACGTCTGTTGGTTGGTGAAGAAGTGTAATTTCTGCCGTAACAGTTTGATATGGATGTTGTCCGCTTCAAACTTCTCATTGTCTATTCCAAACCAGCTCTCCTTGTCCTGTAAATGATATGCGTAAACAAAATGATTACACCTCATGAATATTCATGAAATGGTAAACCAACTTCATTGGATAATTTTTAAAACAAGGTACTATTTCCTATTAGAATATTTGTGACTATTTTCCTACAAATTCATCACCAGAGTCAAAACCAGGTGTAATAAATCAAATACTGCATCATTTTTATCGGGTAATAAATCGGGCACACAGTATTAATCAATCAATAAATCAATTCAATTGGGTTTTTTAAATTGCATTTTAATTGCTGAAAATAGGAAAAAATATTACAAATTGCCATACCAGACTGCTGTGTATGCCTTGATGTGCCTATGGTCTGTGTACAAACATGCAGGGTGTTATTCTGTGTGATACACTGGCACACTTATGGCCCAGTATGAGACTTTTCCCCCTTCAATTTAGAGCAAACACTTTAAATTATCAATGCATCAAACTTGCCGTATATTCAGTGATCGATTTTTGTGAACAAATGTGTGTAGCAAATTGTTGTCAAAATCCAGCTGTTCGTTAAAAATTGATAAACTGTTACATTGAAATGCATAAAACTGCTACACTTTTAGATTGTATAACAAATTCTGCAAAGTGTGGAGCATTTAGCGAATCGACACTGGGTAAATCGTATGCTGCATATATTGAATTTATTGCATTTCTTTACCACCACACATTTTCAATTGGGACTTTTAAGTAACAAGTTTTTTGACACACAGCGTAACACCATGTTGGTTTAGAGTATAATAAACTATTACAACCACCCAACAAATAAGTTCATCATGCACTCACCTTTCCGGTATCAACAGGTTCAATTTTTAATTCCCCAAATTCCATTGACTCTGTCGGGAAATCTGTCGTTGTCTGATCACTAGTTTTTCCACTTGTCCTGCGCCATCTGAAATTACAAAACAGGTAAAGTTATAAAAACAGGATAAAGAATAACATTGCTTCGAATGAGGATGTGCAGATCATTGTACACAAGGAAATGCTAAAAAATAAACAACCGAGCGCTGATATTTTGTCCAAACCGGCACCTGTTGCCGATTAGGAAGCTCATTCAAGACATCGAATTTAATTTGACAATGCTGCCACGCTGGATTTAATAAAAAGTTAGCTCCCGGTAGACTGAAAGTAGCTCCCGGTTTTCAATAAATCCCATGATCCGGGCGCTACTTTTGAAAAAAGTAGCTCCCGGTAAAAAAACTGTTATCTTGAGCCTTGATTGTACAGCCATGATGTGGTCTGAGATGCCATCATGCCATCTTCAACAGGGAAGGGAGGGACTCACAAATGTTAGCTGAAGAGGTATATGTCCTGCACTTGAACCCTAAGAGCCCCATATGCTACAAAATACTACTTCCAAGTGCATATGCAAGTGATGTGCAGACGGTTTTTGATGACGTAATCAACCGAGCCTACATGTATATAGTGCGGTCGTGGAGAGGTGATTTATTTGTTGATATCTCTTCTAAAATTGTGATCTTCGTTAAAAACCTGGCTAGGGGTTAGGGTTATGACCCCTTTACATGCCTTCTGGTAGTACTGTCCCTAAGACCCCTATTTACATGTTTCAATTCTCTATGTTCTATTGTAACCCAAATCACAAGTGTGTACAAATCTTCAGTTTCCCAACCTCAAAAAAGACTGAAATTCAGTTTCCAAGGTAAAAGGTCATATAAGAATTGAGCTTGCTGATGCCAACACCTCCAATTTGTCATTTTGTTGATTCCTTAAGCCCCTAACTTTAGCACTTTGAACCACACACCTATAACCTATATATGGGACCACCATAAAGCCCCCAAAAATGTTGTGTTGCCCTCAGCAACCAACCCTATAAAATCTCAAAAATGGGGGTCACAATTTTGTTTCCTTTCTTTTTTTTAAGATTTAAATTTTACGCCAATTGTCAAAATACTACCATCTTCTGCTTAAAATAAATAAGTTTGCTTGAATACATCGTGTTTAACTATCATCACACTAGAAACATTAGTAAAATTGACATTTACCAATTTTGTCTTCATGAACCATGGTCTGTCAGTAATATTCGTTAGCAAAAAACCCACAGAAAATCAACCGACCAACCCGACTTCAAGATTGTTGGCACTTAGGGAGGGCAACACAATAAAAAAATTGCCTAGTGACAGAGCATTGCACTTGCAGAAAAAGCATGCATTTTACATGCCACATACACTGGGCATAGAGGGAGGATACATGGGTATCAATGCACTCTTGGTTTTGTTATTTACTACACACCAAATACACTGGGCTTATAGGGGGGGGGGGGTTCATGGGTATCAATGCACTCTTGGTTTTGTTATTTACTTTGGAAATTTGAAAGAAATTTGTATTCACCATACAACAACTTACATAAAGGGGTAGTTTGGGATTTGACTGGTGATGTTATAGCAAACAAATCTTTATGACACTGACATCAGGGCTCAAATTAATCGAAGGCATTGAAGGCAATTGCCTTTGATGTCCCACCTAGTTGCCTCGATGCCTTCAATTTCTGGCAGTTTTCACTCCATTCAAAAGTACATAATTGCCTTGGATAAAGTTGGTGCCCCTTTCAAATTGCCTTTGATTGCATGCCATCTTCATTTCTTATTTTGAGGCCTCAGTGCTGTAAGTCTAAAATATAATCATATTTAAATTACCACTTACCCCTCCCTGATAAATTCCATTCTAGATACCTCCTGAGGTCCCGTTATCAGATTCAAAGAGGACAGAGTCTGAAAGTCAAACAAGAATAACATTTTATAAATCATATCGGGCATGAAAAGGCTGACAACTGCTAAAACAATGTAAAATTGACCACAGCCACCTGAAAATGGTCTGAAAAATGAAAAATACTGACTGACATTTGAGAAGCTTATCAGCTAAGAATTGATACCTGATAGTAAAAAACAAAGAAAACAATTACATAACTTGAAACCAAAGTACACCCTAAATAAGGATTTCACAGGTTTTTCTAAGTAGGATTTATCACATAATTTTCCCTTCAAACAAGCAATTTAAAGTTTATGTTGGCCTCGGAGTGACTATGACTATAACAATACATGCTGATGTCTCTCCAGCAACCCTCCCCAACATGAGGTGACAATGAGTATATAATACTGTACCTTATTTGATGATTCTTGTATGTTATCAGTTGCTATCAGGAGTTCCCTGGTTGTAATGTCTAGTTCAGTCCAGCCCTCCGTGTCCTCATCTTCATCTTTTTGAACAACTGGTTCATCTTCAGTCAAGAGAAATCAAATTGTTTACTTCATAAAGATGCATTTGCGGCAATCAAGGTACATGCATATAAGAACAGGGAGAATCAGTACAAAGAAAATATTGCCCATATTTCTTAAGGGTATACACCACCAATGCGCTCCCTGAATATCGGCCCTTTATTTACGCCCTAAATATCGGTGCAGACTTTAAGCCGATTTCAGTCGTTTAAATATACACAACCAATCGATAGAATTGAAAAGGTCTATTAAAACCTCTCAATTTGTGCCGAAAGAAGGAACTATTGCTGCAATAAACTTTTGCTGGACGTGCCATCCCACAGTGCATTAGTGGTGTATACCCTTTAATGACCATCAGGCAGTTATTTTAGTTTGCAACCATAGGAAATATTTTGGGATAAATGGGTATCAATTATTATGGGGTGATGAAGTACCCACCATTGCAAAAGTAGCTGAAAAGTACAACAATCTTTTTTTTGAAATTAAACAAAATTCAGGGGGAAAGTATAAGAAGGAGGTACAGCCTTAGCTACAAAGATATTTGTTCAGTAAAGTTACATGCAGTGATTTTGAAACAACATTTTTCCTGGATAATATTGTATAACACAAAGCATAAACCCGACTCCCCAGGATTCACATACCTTCCACTTTTGATTTATTCCTCCAAAACCATGACACCCATCTCCACAGCACACTTGGTGTCTCCACTACTTCTGGTTCTGGGTCTGGTACGGGTGGTTTGTATGATATATGAGCTGTTACATTGGATGACCAGGTCTGTGGAAGAGTGTGTGCAGAATTCAACAATCGTATACTAAGCAACTTTATTTTAAAGCTTTGTGGTTATTTGAATTGTCAAAATGGATCTCCAAAATCAATTATTTGTGGATTTGTCAGTCTTGGAAAAAAAGGACAAGCAATTAACTACAACCAATATTAACTATAACACCCACAACATAAATACCACAGCAATACTGGTTGGTAGTCTCAAGGAATTCCAGGCTACTTGATTGCAGGCTATTTCTACCTTTGAAAACTCTTACTTTTTGCTCTTTGACATTCAAAAAAGGAAATCTATTGATGATGAGCGATATTTGTATGTTTTTTAATCAAGTTCAGAAGTGTTTAGTTAAGGGAGCTGTGCACCTTCAGGTATAGCCTCCGTAAAACTGCTGTAACTTCTTCATTATTCATTTAATCTATATAAAAGTTTACATTTTTTTGCAGAAAAGGGTTCAATGAATCCAACCATGATCATGAAATTGACCATTTTGGAGAAAATTATAAAAAACACAATTTTTGACCTATTTTAGGTTCTGCAAAGATAACTCAAAATATATTTTGTCATACTAGTTTTATTATATTCCTAATACAATTTCCTATGAACTGTTTTTGTTTTGTTTCTGAAAATCTTTTTTATTTTAGGAATTATTGACCAAAAAGTGCCAAAATGTGATTTTCATGATTTTGGAGGTAAAAAAATCGCATGGTCGATAATTCAACAAATAATACACATTTTCAAAACAAACAAAAAAAGGTTCCTAGGGAATTGTATTAGGAATATAAAAAAAATGGTATGACATAATTTGACAAAATATATTTTGAGTTATCTTTGCAGAACCTAAAATGGGTCAAAAAATGTTTTGCACTGCAAGCCCTTGCGCATCCACACACACACAAAAAAAATGACCTCATTTCAGGAAATTCCGGTAATTTCCAAATGTTTTACATTCCTGAGTAAATGAAAATGTCTGTCCAAATGGGTTCACCTTTTTTGAACCACCCTGATATGGCCTGGTGTAAAAAGCAACTGAGCATTCATAATTACCTGGCCAAGTGTGGTAAATACATAGGTGAGTTTATTCTTGAGTGGTCCAAAATACCAGTATCTGCCAAGTAAATGGACAAGATAAAACATTATTAAATGGTTACACTTTTGAATGATAATGGTTGGTTGACCCTGTTCTATAATTGCTTCTTAACCGTTTCTACTTTTCTCTTGGTCTGTGGACGGGGAGGGCACTCACATTGAAGGTCAATACGGGGCGGCGCTCAAAACCTGCTTTTCACGCCTCGTCATCAGTTCTCTAAGGGTGTACTTTCACACATCAGACGCTCACGCCGTTATACTTCCACACATCAACCACTCACTAGGGTATACTTTCACACCAAGGCATTTTTAAATAAAATCAGCTCACAATAACCAATTTGCATATTCAATCAGTCCACAAGACTCGCATTTCCCTTCTCACTGCACTAAGGCCCCATTTCAGTGCTGATCAGTTTACTTGTTCACCACTTAAATAGGTCAATAAATGTGTATGTTTTGTTTCAAGAGAATTGAACAAATCAATGCACACGTATACCCATATTTTAGTATCTTGCTTTCTGATTGGTTCGCAACTACTAAAGAGTGTATGAATGACAAATACAGGCACCCCACATACATGTCCAAAAAGAGATTTCTGTGTAAATCCAACACAAACTCTTTGAGATACACAATTGTTGAATTGAGGTAGGTTAGAAACTGCTTTCTTCCAGTTTATTGATAAAATAACTCTTTCAATGCATTTGTCATTTCAGGTTTAGGACAGAGAGGGCATTCTCTTCAAGGACTCTAAAATGTAAATTGTCCAAATTATGGTGACTAAACATGAACATAAGAGTGATAAAAATATTCTACATTTTGAGAAGAAAAGTCTACTTTTTAGACTTGAATCTTGAAGAAAATATCATGGCTGATATGCAACCTACTTACTTTGGTATTTTCTCTTTGGTATCCCTAAATGCACCCCACTTTAAATCACCTACAGCAAATACTTCTCTTCCATCTTTATCCTGTCACAAAAAAGAAGAATAATGATCAACCCAAAACTCTTGAAAGAATGGAGGGATGTAGTACCCCCAAGTCTAGTAGTGACTTGATCATTAACCGGCACCTTAAATGCATCACGCATGCGCATTGACAGTCTTGTAATACCAGACTCAATATGTACTATTAGCAGATATCAATCAATCATTACAGATATCTGTCTGAATATCTATGTACATAGATGTACTAGACGGCTTAATTCTTGAATCAGAAAGAAGAAAAAAAATTATATGAATCATTATCATAAGGGTTAGTTAACATACCGTTATAGCCATAACATCTACAGGTTTTGTTGGTCCTTTGATAACTGACATCGCTGCATTGCACATCCACCTATAATGATAATAAATATGAATGTGAACAACCTCCTGTGAAGATGTGAACAACTCATACAAACATGTGAACATCTCATAAAACATGTGAACAACTCATACAAACATATAAACAACTCATACAAACATGTGAACAACTCATACAAACATGTGAACAACTCATACAAACATGTGATCAACTCATAAAAACATGAACGACTCACAAAAACATGTGAACAACTCATACAAACATGTGAACAACTCATACAAACATGTGAACAACTCATACAAACATGTGAACAACTCATACAAACATGTAAACAAATCATAAAAACGTGAACGACTCACAAAAACACACAAACAACTCATAAAACCTGTGAACAACTCATTATACATGTGTCCAGGCAACAATGATTTCTCTGTCACTATTCAAAAAATCAATTACAAAGACAAAGATAAATTTTCTAAACATTTCAAAACAAATTAAAATTACTTTAATTTCAAATTTAAAACAAATATGGGTCGATCAGTCCCGTAGAACAGAGTTATTTTTTCCCTTGGTTAAAACAATATTTTATTCCTTACTTGACTTCAGATTCTGCATCTGTGTATAGAACTTTAGCGAGTGTGTTACTGGCACCAACAGGAATAATTGCCAATGGCCATCTGGAACTCAACGTCTTCTCATCCTCTCGTCGTAGAAGTCCTGTGATCACCTCTCCCACTGTACCATCACCCCCTGCTATGACGATGGCATCGGTGCTTTCCAGTTCAGCAGCTTTGTCTTTGGCGTGACCTTCATATTCTGTCTGATAAAATGACAAAGTAAACATGGGCATTTATAAGGCAATGGAAAAAAAGAATGTGCAAGGATTGCAACAACAAACTTGCTTTCGTTGGTCTTACTTTCTATTAGACAACTGAAGGTTTGCATATTTCAGGGATGTAAATGAGTGATTAATTCATTACCTAAACTTTTTACGTGAGCTTGGCCAGACTTGGCATCGAACATTTATGGAGGCTCGTCTAGAGAATAGGCTACATGGTATATCACCCCCTAAAAATCTGTTTGCCTCTTTTTATGCTGAAATATCATCATCCGATTCCGGATGGAAGGGAAAAAAAGCTGAACAAAAATCATTTCCTGATTCTTTTGTTATGGCCTCATTTCAGGAATTCCAGAATTTGCATCCCTGATATTTTCAATTTTCATTATTTTCAGGGTTGACATATATTGCACTGGTCCAGAGCGCATATTGTCAGTTCAAGTTAAGACGGGAAAAATAAAATATTATAAAAGTTAGGTATGGGTTGGGTTGGAGTAAATTAGTATTGGTAGATTTAGGTAGACTCTTACAGCTTTGGATGGAAAAGACCTTTAACTATGTTACAAGGCCTTTAACTTATGGTCTAAGGTAGACTTTACGGCTCTGGATGGAAAAGACCGTAAACTTATCTTACAAGGCCATTAACTTGTGATCTTACCTTAATGATCTCCACATTAATACCTGCCAAATGCAGCAGAGGGGCTGCATTCTTTTCAAATAACTTCGCCGCTTTCCTAAAATAAAATCAACAAATAGAAACCTGTCATATCGATTAAATGAATCTAGTGATTTAATACAAACCACTGATTGCTCAGTGAGTATGGAGAATTAAATATTCCTCGATTGCATTGCCATTATTTGCCCATAAAATGGCAAAGATACTGATAATAATACACAAACTATAAAGTGATCATGATCAGATTCGCCATACCAGTATACCACTCCATTTTTGGGGCACTGCACAATGTCAATTTCATGAGCGTTTTAAATGGTGGAATGTTCATACATAATTTGAGTTCATTTTAATTAAATTGTTTAAAATGAGGTACATTTTATAGATAGTTTGCACCATTTGACTTTTTTATTCACCTCTCTTGACAAATTTTCCTAAAGAAATCTTTGAAATGATATTACAGTAAAAGTGTCAATTTTTGGGCGATTGCGCTTTGCAGATTTTAAACTGTTTTGCATGTTTTTCAATTTGTGATTTGTAGATTATCACATAGACATACGTAAAAGAAATACATTTGCATGTATTATTTTCGCGGTAGCAGGTTCAATTCAAGCGTGAACATTTCATCTTTTGATGTAATCATACTAAAGTAAAACCCACTCATCAATGGTGAACATACTTTTTTGCTTCAACTCACGGAGCTGGAGTGGAATTTCGTCACACACAGCAAGAATCTATGGATTTGCTCATTTACAAGTTTCACAAGAATCCATGAATCATGATAATTTGGTATGTTAACTGAATTTTTGTACAAGAATCCATTTCAACTCTTTGACATTATGATGCAGATAATTTTGAAGAGCAAGAGGAAAACAAAATGTGTCTAATTTGATGAGAACACTTTTGGTTTCAACAGTCAACACGAAGTGGAAAAAAATACTTTTCAATTGATGCTACAACTTTTGTCAGGAGACTAATGACTCTTATCTTATGGAATAGTTTCATCAGGAATTCAAAAGAACATTGCATGAATTTTCATTGAATTTCCAAATAGGAAACTTACTGTTTTTTCTTTACCCTATAGTGGATTGTGTTTGATCCATAGCTAATGTAATCCATTTGGATGTGGAGGATAGGTGGCACAGACCAACAAAAGCACCTTATGAATGGCGACAAGGGGGTGTACAAACTCAGTCACCTTTACGACTCAGTGATCCAGAGGGCGTCATCATCAACATCATCAAGAAACAATCTAGAAATGCTAGCTCTGGATCATACACAATCCATTGAGGAAGACAACAGATTTAGTTGTTGAAACCAGTATGGAAACAATGGAATTGTCATTCCAATGAAAAATGTCATACAAGACTCTATCTTACGTTCGCGACCTTCAGGATGGCTAGATCAGATTCGTGTGATACGCTTTTGGCGATCGGTAGCCCCCCTTGAGTGATGGATAGTCAACACAGTTTACTTGATGCATGTTTTTAATTTGTCGTATTATAACCACAAAGTCTAAAATCTTACCCTTTTCTGGCTGCAGGGTTTAAGAAAACAGTCACTTTTCTGGGTTTCTCTGTTGCAATAACCGTCAGCTTCTGCCCATATAACTATTAAAAATAAAATAAAAATGTCAGTTAATTAGCCTTTGTGGTGACTGATAAGCCTTTGCAAATATATCATTGAGCTGTGACTTTTCGCAATACCTGTCCCCTTTCAATGCCCGAAAGTCAAGATCAAAAATAAAACTTACTTGTGCTTCTTTGCAGAATTCTGCCCTCAGTAGGTTAGCCCTGTAATCAAGATGGACAAATATTAAAATAATAATTAGCAATTAATTTGATGATATTAAGGTGCAAAAGAAAACACCTGTTATGCAAATTCAAGAGGAAGGACCTCTGAGGTAGTAGGATCAGTTGGTCAGGTTCATAAAAGACCAACGAAAATATGGGTCAGTCTGGACCCCCCCCCCCTCCCCTGGTTGCTCAGTGTTCATTACAAGAGGGTATCAGGCGCATCCAAGGACTTTCAAAAAGCACCCTAAATGCACCACATTTCACATCAAATTTCCTGTATGCCATGGTAAAACCAAATTAATACAAAATAAGGTCCATCGTACTCGAATCAACACTCATTGAGTAATAGATGTGATTGCATTAAATGTTTAAAAGCACCCCTAAACAAGTATGGACAGTATTTTACACACACACCACTGTCGATGTTATTTTACTAGATTTGTGATTGTTACTTAAAAATGAAAACCAAAATGATACCATAACTTTTGATCTATGTTTATAAACGTGTAGAACAATGAAGACAGTTGATATATTAACCCCTTATATATAATCATGTTTTGTCCTTCATTCCCATTTTAATAATTTTGCATAAAACAGGGGAAGAAACATGATTATATAATCGGCATTTTCGTCCCCCGTGCTATGGAAAACTCCAACATTTAACATGGGAACGGGGTACGACATCGTGCCGCAGTTATTGTCCGTTTTACTATACTGCACACACCACAACCCTTAGAGAGAGACATTCGAAAACCAATCGATCTGATTGACATGCCAAGATAAAGAAACACTTGAATCTAGAAAATAATGAATAGAATCTATGAATGGTCTGGATAAGTGTTGGTCTTGGTGGTTCTATTCATAAAATCCAATAATCAATCAAGCTAGCACTTGAGTAGTATTAACACCGTACAAAAGGCTAGGTTTGATATTTCAACCCATGTCCATGGTGTGAATTGATGCTAACATTTTCATTAGGAATATTTAGAAATAACTGGATGAAATATTACTAAAACAAGCATTTATCTTTCAATTTATATTTTACACTGAAGCTGATATTATATTTTAATAATTATAACACATTTATACACTGTTTTTTGTTGAGGTAGATGAGTTGCATAATTAAATACCCATTCCTCACTCAGTGATACATTAACAGCATCAATGTTTTGGTTTTCTAGAATTTAGATATTAGAAAAAGTATGATGAAAATCAATAAAATAGTCATGCCATCATGAACATATAAATATGGAGCAACTCGGAATTGGTCAAAGAAATAGGTCATGACTTTTATTCTAGGGGTAAAAATTGTTTGAAAGGTTGAAAGTCATGTTATAACTTATAATATAACAAAATTAATACCAATATTTTTAAAGCCCATACTGAGTAAGATCAACATCTTAGGAAGCTCTAATCCCCTTCAAATATCCCAAAACATGTGTCAGTTCTCTAAAATCATCATTCTTGCAACTGTATTTTAACCTGTTTTGGCCATCAAAATGAGCAGGCTATTACTAAGTCCCGCCCATTTATTGATGATTTCCCAGGTCTTTTGTTGTGAATAATGTCCCCATAGTGCAGGTTTCTAAGGGTTGTGACACGGGGAGCTCGTAATTGGTGCGTGACCTCTCCTAAACGCTATGTACTACAGGTATACGAGGATTGCAAGTTATTTTCGTTTTAGCCAAACTATTTACTCAAATTTACCATTACCCTCCCATCTGAGGGAGTATATAGTTTTCTTCCTTGTATCCAATTTTATAAAAGAAAAGTTGCCCGGAACCATAGAGGTGATCCATTTTTGTACACAGATGTACGGAGTAGCGGGCCAATTTCTGTCCATGTATAGCCCAAAATTGACTCTCGCCATAAATATCAAGACCGCTATATTCATGAGGACGTGGTTTACAAACGGCTTGTTCTATAGACCTATAACTCTTTTTAAAGTCTTGCCAAGACCCTCATTTATTAGCATGTCAAAAGGGAATCCGATAAGACGAAGGACATTTAGCGGTCGATTTAATGTAAATGCTACGAAAGGGCCCAAATATATCGCTATCGAAAATGAAAACTTCCATTTTCCAAAATTTACGCCCGCTGAGCTCGACTTGTGTGCATACACTCCGGGGCGTTCGATAGGTGATAATTGGTATTCTATTGTTAACTTATTGACTGTAACCATCAAGTACAAAAGGTGTTATTTATATAACAATGTATCTCTCCCGAAAATTTCTACACACAACATTTATCAAGAGTTTTTTCTTGCAACAAGGCTTTAATATCAATCAATTTATCTCTAAAATAATACATATATATATAAGTATAAAATTCAGATGATCATCAAGCAGAGAATATACTTTTTCTGAATCTACAATTATTTTCTCTACATATCATTCCTATTTTCCACAAGGGCAGTGTTAAGATGCTATCTCAAAATAAATTTACGATACTCGAAGCCGTGCCGTTTTTTTCTGGCACAAGTTTTAAAACTGGTTTAACACTATTAAATCTAGTTTTAACTGCAAAAGGTTGCGAGGCAATTTACATGGACTGTAACTGCACGATGAAACATGATTATATATTAGGGGTTAAAATAGCAACTGTCTTTATGTTTTACTGGCCAGGAGAGTGAGAAAAGAAAAAAAATCTTTTGGGGGCAATGATTTGCACCAGCAAAAGCGGGGATTTGTAGTTTTTTGGGGGAAGAAGGATTTTTTTTTAAAACTGGTTATGTAAAATTTAGATACAATTCTTCATGCCCGTTCCCATTTTATAATGTGTTAATTTTTCATAGAACGGGGCACACAGTTTTGTGCCCCGCTTTAGATAGGGTTAGGGTTAGGGATCGTTAGGCCCGGAGGCAGTGCTCTCTTGTCACTCGGCACATGACCCCTCCTGTGTCAGCATACCATAGGTTAGGGTTAGGGTTTGATAGCCCTGCAGGGCTCATCTAAATCTGACCCTCAACCAACCAGTATCGGTCAACAATGGGAGCCGCATTCACCTCAGGCCTCCGGCCTTGCGGTTCTGTCATTTAAGCCCTGCAGGGCAGGCAACTTCGGCTAACGCCTCCGGGCCTAATGATCCCTAACCCTAACCAGATTAGTTTTATTCCATTTATAGTCCTTATCCTAGCCTCAAACCCTAACTCCTTGGTGATCATATTACATTTTGGATTTGTCACATAAAAATGGACCAAAATGCCACAACATTTTTTATTTTTTTGTAATATAAAGAGCAAATAAGAACAATAGCCCAACAGACATTAACAAAGTTTTAATAAACTGAGTGATTACAAATCAAACGGGTAACTCTCAACAGAGAGCTCTGATGGGCCAATCAATTGGTTCACTGCAACTCAGAAAATAATCAAAAATACAAGTAAACACAATTGGGCAAGTTAAAAAAAGCCAATGAAAGTGGCGTGGGACAGGAATAGGATAAACACCCAAACATAGAGAATAACATCAAAAAATAAGAAGAAAATAATATCTGGAGGTCATTGGTACATCGAGAGAGCTTAGCCAACATACTCTGAAGAGTTGGAGAGAAAGTGTCTGTTAACACGACATTTAAAAAATTGTAGTCCTTCCTCTTGGATGTTGCCAACAACATTGACTGGAAGACTGTTCCACAGTGGAACAGCTGTATGGATGAAACTTCTGTCTAAGCAACAAGTTCTGGCAGGCGACAGTGAAAGGGAATGATCTGGCATTGCAACACTTGAACGCGTAGCACGACGATGAACATATGGTGTGGGGAGCAGTGCTGCTAAATCTTGTGGGCAGTGGTTGGTGTGCATTTTGTACAAGACCGTGGCTGCTGCTACCTGTCGCCGGTGAAGTAGGCTTGTGATGCTGAGATGCGATAGACCAGTAACGTCATGAGCTAAAATGATCTTGAGTGCCTTCCTTTGGATGTTGTCAAGCTGGCTTAGGATAGTAGGTGAAGCGCTAGACCAGCCTAGTGAAGCATACTCCATTACACTACGGACTTGTGATTTGTACACAGTAGATCTGCCCAATGCCGTCAATTTATTTGCAACCTTGCGAAGAGCGCAGAGCTTCTGGCCAGTCCTGGTTGAGACAGCCGAGATGTGTTTGGACCAAGTCAGCTTGCTATCAATGGTAACACCAAGGATTTCCAGTTTGTCTGCTGATGGTAGCTTGCAGTCACCAAAGTAGAGTTCAAGTTGGGATGGGGTTCTCTTCCTAGAGATTACCATTTCCGCTAATAGGTGTGTTTATGCTCTCTCTCTCTTTTATTCTCAAAATCTGCAAATCCCTGCTTTTGCTGGTGTGAATGGCCCCAAAATAAACATGCACAGTTGCTAATTTTAACCTTTATATCATAATAGGCTGTTTGGTGCCCTGTTCCCATGTTAATTGTACTAATTTTCCATAGGACAAAATGTTGTGCCCCGTTCTATGAAAAATTAACACATAAATAGTAAAATACAAATCCCCGCTTTAGCTAGCCCAAATTTTCCCCCAAAAGAAATCCCCTTTTCTCGCCCCGGGCCAGTAGAACATTAAGGACAGTTGATATTTTAACCCCTTATATTTATATATAAATAATCATGTTTTGTTCCCCGTTCTCTCCCGTTAAATGTGTTAATTTTGCATAGAACAGGGGACGACACATCATGTTTCTATGTTCTATGGAAAATTAACACATTTAACATGGGAACGGGGGACGAAACATGATTATATCGTCGCTATACCGGCACATGTGCCATTTTGGGCAAAACGAGTTAAGTTGCATTTTATGATCTACAAATGAACTCTTTATTCTCCAAAAAAATTGAGACAAAAAAGGTAATTAATTAATGAGATACCACACTAATTAGTGTGATATGCCAGGGTTTTAACATAATACCGGCATAAAAACCTAATTTTGTATTCTGACATACCGGCACATCACAATATTCTGCCATAGACCACCGTGTAACTTAAAAGTTGTCTAAATATATAAAGTGTTTATTCTACACTTAGTTTAGTTTGAATGTAGTTTTGAATGAAAAATTATGGTTATTGACAACGTACAAAGAAACACGTCAACATGGAAACACGCAATATAACCGCGCTTTTGGATTTATTTTTAACGCATGGCATATTTTTGGTGAAAAAGGCACCTTTTACCTAAAAAGGCACCTTTTGCTCCAAAAAGCACTTTTTCCAAAATCAAGCAGCACTTTTAGTGCTTTTAAAAAGCGCAAAATCCCTGTCCATAGTGTAACTGCAGTTCTGACATACCGGCATATCACTGGCATATCACTGTAGGACGAATATGAAGGTTTTTTTCTTCTTTCTGACATACCGGCACATGACTTTATGACATAATTACTCCTAATTAATAATTGCAATTTGTTGTTGTAACATGCTCATAACAACCATAAGTATCTATAGTGTTCTTTGACAATGATAGTGACATTTCATGTAAATGCTCTCTAACAAGTCTTTAAAAATGGGGAAATATTCAAACACGATTTTCTCAAAACGCTGTTTTTCGTGATGTGCCGGTATGTCAGAACAGCGACGATATAATACATACATTCCGATTGGACTACAAGTACAACAAGAAAATATACAAATTACATATCGTCAATTTATCATGACTTTATTTATTTCAACATCTATTTCAACATTTCAATACATCATATGTATTTTATTTGACGAAAATATTTATTGAGACACCATATGATCCATATCACGGAAATTACACTTACAGTTCAAATCAAAGTTCACATGAACAAGTTTACCCCTGAAATGGACATTAAATCAATTACCTAGGCTATACAGCGAGTCAATACACAAGGTAATTGACCTTTGTCAAGGATGAACGCGCCCAACCTACACACAGTACACGACACGCAGTCATTGGTATTGTATACACACTTGGTATATCACTGTATCGATTAATATCGATTGGGTCACCGGAAGTTCATTTTCAGTAAAAAGACGCATGATTTGATGGCCAAATATCAAGCTTTTCCCATGAACTAATCATATCAAGCCTTATATCATTTTGTTGCTAAACATTTGAATATTTAATATTAAAAATAGCACACAGTCTACCGACGTGATTAATTATAGGTGCTGACCCAGGGTTCGCGCTAAATGGCGTTTTGGCGCGCACAGCGCCGTTTTCTCCGAGTGCGTGCCATAAATAATATTTTCCCACCAGTTCGGGAGCGCGGTGCAGTTTAGCACTGCTCTCAGGCAAGGAAAGGTATTTTGCTCATCCTAGCGCCCGGTCGGCAGACCAGAAATCCATAAAACATCATCGAATGACAGGCCGACAGCGTAATAATTTCATAGGTAGCCTTATTTTGATTTTGTATCTCTTTTACATACCCTATCTCGGTCGTTTCTACACAATTAAAGTACCTAGTTAGATCGGACACGTCGATACAGAGACTGTTTATGACGATGTTTTGATATAAGACCCCCTAACTTCTCATATTTAAATTTTCCTCACGCACGTGTTGCACAAATGCGTTGTGTACAGTTTGATCGGAAAAAATATGTATCTCGAGTCACTTTTTGGCTAATTTTACCGTCAATATGTCCTCTGAATCAGGGATGTAGCTACACTGGTCGGGGCTGGTCGGTAGCGACCGCCACTATAGGCTAACCAACCGGCACTCACAGCAATTTTCAGGCAAATTAACCAGCACTAAAGACTCCAAAATTGAGGAAATGTACATCAAATACCACAAAATGGCTGAGAATGCCAGAGCGTGCCAATAATATGTGAGATTTTAGCCGGCACTAAAATGTGTCTAGCTACAACCCTGCTCTGAATCGTAGAGCAAATAATAGAGAAAATACTATAAACCTGGTCGCGACATTTTGGGATAAATTTTGTGTATAAACTATCTGAAAATGTTGATAAACAAATGACTGTCAAAAGATTGACAAATGCAGAATTCAGGGGGGGGGGGGGTTCAGGAGCTTTTAAACTCCCGTTTTTTAAAGTTACTGCTAACCCTGTGCTGACTGACCTACAATACATTGAAAAAGCGATATTTTGATTGATTTATTTACAACATTTTCAACTCAAAACGATAAGCTTTTCCACTTATGGGATTTATAAAATGATATATTTATATGAAAGAGGAAGCCATGTATATTTAAAATCCGTCCAAGACAGTAGGTTTGATTGTCACACGTTCCAGTGGGATGGCCCGGAGTGTTGTTTTGCCTAAAAGTGGAAGTTGATTTCCCGTGTTAAATGGAGGGTAATGTACCGTGTGGAGCAGATGTCCGCTAGTAGGGTGTCCAATGACTTTTTGAAACCTTTTAATTCACCATTTTTTATTGTTTTATCTGAAAGGGCTCATCAATACGAGCATTTTAAGCCCAAAATCAGTTCATACCGTTAATCGGTTGCGGAGATAGGTCGTTTTAAAGATGCGAAAAAACACCCTTTTTCGTCTTTTGGTCCAAAACCCCCCAAAATGGGTATGTTTGGGCAATATTAATTACTATTTCTCAAACCGATACAACTATTCTTGAATTGCTGTTGGAAGTAGCCATGTCTTCTCTACATTTAAAAAAAAAGCTGAGAAGAAATGGCCTAATGGTTTTTCAGATGTAGCCGTATGGAATTCGATGATTTGCCAAAATATGGGATTACCCATAATGCATTGCAAAAGGTGTCTCCAGTGGGATTTTGCCCCTGTACAAAGTCTATGGGGGGAATCAAAGAAAAAGTACTAATTATTATAACAATAATGTAAGAGATGCTGTGTAAGACTGGAGAGGTTATTTTCATCTAGATTTGGCACATGTATAACTTAGAACATTATCATTGAAATAGGGCCATATTCTAGCGCTAATTAGCATAATTAGTGTCTAATTTGCATATTTAATTGGATTAATCCTATACCCTGGAAATGGCGTTATTTATCCATATTTTATCCATATTACGTAGTACCACAACAATTCTTTCCAAACTTGACCTGTATTGAGGTGGTTATTAAAAATATGGTAAAGTTGGATGCCAAATTTATATAAGAAACATAGGCTAATTTGCATAATTGCATAATTGATGAACCGGTTGATTACTAACTATCCATGCATGCTGATCAATGCTTCAGAGCTAGACACATCTTTTAATTTTATGTGATTCTGCATGTTTTTATCACTTTGTATTATAATATAACCACAATTTATAAAAATGCAATAAAAGAAAGAAACAATGTTTTTTTGTGTATATTGTTGTATTTGTTATGTGTATGCTGTATTTTTTTTTTGATTCCTAGAACTTGGTACAATACAAGGTCAAATGGATAGAAAATTCAGTGTATCGCCCATGACTCCCTCTCAATTTCACTGACCGTGGGGCATAGCTTATAATAAACCCTGATTGATGGAAAAGTTACCTCAACCCCTAGTTCAACACATTCTTCATTGTCAGTTAGTTAGGTGGGGTGGGGGGGGGGGGGGGGTCCATAGCCAGGGGACTGCCTAACTTTGACCCCTCCTGTGGCAGCCAAATGGCAATGATTGTACCAAACATCGGGGGGCCCTCATAAAACAAAAATGTAAATATATAGGCCTAATCTAAGATTTAAAGAAGCTTGGTAGGCCATAAGAAATACCAAAGGATAATAAAACAGGTCTAAAATACTCCACTATGCTTCGAATGCACTAGTGAGATATGAGACTGCTGTGATGCCCCAGCCTCAATTTGGCCTGACCACCTCCCCCTGGCCGGATCAACCCCCAGCTGGTCATGTCGCCCGCGCCAGTTCCCCGGACCGTTTCCTGGTTAGGAATACCTGAGACGAATATACCTGGTATATTCGTCTCAGGGAATACGTTTGTGAAGGGGGATGATAAAATATTAAAATGATGTGATCATAGTTCAATTATACTGAATAATAAGCAAGGAATGAGGCCTGAAAAGAAAACCGAAACTACTATTTTTACATACGGGTTCAAAATTATGCAGCCTTGCAACGCATTTTACACGTGGAAATAATGGGACGCGAAATGGACAATAGAGTAAAAAATCAACAGTAATTAACATTCTGAAGTGATAAAAGTTAGCAGAATATTGGTTATGAATTATAAACAGATAATTAACAACATTGAGGCACAGTTAGTATTTCCAAATTCGATCGGAATGAAAAAGACATCGAGAAAAACAATCGCTAATTTTCAGAAACACGTTGCACAAACGTCACAGATAGCCTGTCACGGTAGCGCCCTCAAGGGATGCTAACGTAATATTCATGAACGCGATGGTCGAGCGCGACAGTGCAGTATTGATGGACAACTGACGGACTTATCCTACATCATGTAATCGCGCCCACTCACCGCCGTACCAGACAGGGAAGGGCAGTGCGTGCAGTGGCGGTATAGGTATTTTAGCGGTTGGGCGTTAAATCGATACGGCATTTGATCTGAAAGGTTACATGTTACCAACTTTTCAGCAACAAAATAAACTTTCAATTCCGGTTCAAATGCGGGTTCGACCGTTCAGATTCGACCTTGGGAACGCCTTCAAATAACTCGGTAAATATTTCAAAAAATCAGGGAAAATACTTATCGTAGGATTTTCTGAGTCGTTTAGGTACCAAATAGAAGCTACAACCCTCTTCTATTTAATGCAAAAATCGGTAGATTCTAACTCTTCTCAGATCAAATGCCATAATATTTTGAAAAATCATGTTTTGCCTCGAAAAATTGGCGACATTTTTTAAAATGGTGATTTTTGCGTCGGGAAATTCCCTGCGTAAGGCCTGAAATTGAGTCAACTTCAGCCCTCAAAAACAACACATTTTTCGATACATATGGTTTTCTTTCATCGATTTTTATTGGTATACATATCATTTGCGATGAAATCTGAAGTTTCATAATTATTTATTCATTATTCTGACCAAAACGGCAAGTTTAAAACTTGTACTCTTGAAAATGGAAAAGTAAGCGTGTGCGTGTGCTGTGCAGGGGTTTCAGCGTAGCTGACGGCCAAGATGGCGGCGCGCAGCGTACACCCTACCGCTAGTTGTTCATATGTGAAACTAATTTTTTAATCTGTTGACGACGTCATGCCAAAGCTCAGGTATGCCAAACATGATATTGCCGGCAGGCCATATTGCCAATCTTAGCTCTCTATCTGAGGACATTGCGGCTGCCCGCATTTCCAGCAATATCCCGTTTTGTGCCCCGTAAAATAAAGGCGTAAAAGCCGTATAATAATTTAGAACACGCCAACGGAATAAGGTGTGAAATGTTATATAGTACGTTGATTTCGTTGACGTCACGGACGGGTAAGCCAAACATGATATTGCCCATTTCCTTTAAAATGGGACAGTCAAGCTTTCCCAAAATAAATTGCAATGCATGATGACAAATAAGCTTACACACATGTTAAAACACTGCAACACTGCCGAATTTTGACGTCGTCTGCTTCAAATCAAATTTTGATCATTTTAACCCGGTTTTGTTTTGTGTGACAATACCAAATGTGTGCATATACTTACTTATGTCTATCGTTGAGATAATAACCACCAACTATTGCAGCACCAGCCGCGAAAGTAGATTTTTTCCAATGATTTCGCAGCGTACCAAAAATCCTTATGAGCGCTGCCATTTTTTTCTGTTGCAGTTTGCAGTACAAACAAAGATGGCAGCCTCCACTGTCGTAATTCATCGGCTTCCGTTTTGGTCAATATTTTCGCTGATTACATTCATTAAACTGTTATTAATTCAAACATAGTAAGTAGCATAGGTAGGAGATTTGAAATTCACAGTTAGAGTGTGCTGTTAGATTTTTAACCATACGAAATATAACTTTGTAAATCCAGAGCCAGAGGTCAAAATTTGGAACCAGTCAGGATCAGAATTTGGAAGGTTTGCAATGTTATTCATTGTCAATTGTATCTGTCGGTTACTGCAACAAACTCTACAAATGGGATATAAACGTTGCAGGCGAGTTTGTGACTTAGCCAACTAAAAATAAGTCGGCAATAAGTCCTTAAAAATAACTGAAATAAAGTAAATTAGGCCTATATCTAAACTTATTTGTCTTAACTCTTACTTATATAGACTTATTAAAGGTACTAGCGGCACGCCCGTCCTGCGGACGGGCTCTCCCGCTAGGGAGTAGGGCCTACCAGATAGACACCTACAAAAATAAAGTGTTGAAAATTTATAACAAAACACATAGGAATAGAACAATATTTAAAACATTTTTGTTTTAAATCAAAAGGTTTTGTAGCCTAATTCAAAAGTTTTTAAATTTAAATTTAATTTGTTTTTTGAAAATTACCCCCCGCCCGCACACGCCCCGTGGCATATTTCAACACCAAGGCCTAAACCTTAACCATCTCCCGTACCCCACCCGTCCCTCCCCCTCCCTGTCCCCTCCCGGCCCGCCCCCGTCCAGTGGCATATTCGTTACGCAATTTAGCATCACATTTTTTCATTAACCCCCTGTCTCCCAAACCACATTACATCATTACACACAACCCCCATTCGTCACCGCCCCGCCCGCCCCTCCCCGTGGCATACCTCAACCCCAAAGCCCAAAGTTCCCCGCCCGCAATTTATCTCAACGCCAAGGCCTAACCTTAACTATCTCCCGTAGCGCGGTGTACTTTTCCAATATTTGTCCGCCCGCGTCACATACAGTATCAAATCCCACATCTGACACCATCGTTACGCAATTTAATAATACATTTCTTTATTAACCCCATCCCAAACTACATAACCATAACATAACCTAGGCCCTAAAGGGATCATTACACACAACCCCTAACCGCCCCGCCCCGCCCCGTGGCTTATGCAACCCCAAGGCCTAAACCGAAACCAACTCCCGTGGCGCAGCGTATTTCTCCAATATTTGCCCGCCCGCGCCTGTGTAGGGGTGCGTGGGTGTAGTGCGCGTGCGCGTTTATTTTGCATGGCGCACTGCAGCGCGCTATGTGTAACGCGCGACGACTGCATGGTTACAGTGTACGCAGAGAAAAACAAACATGGCCCGTAGAAATTAGTCTCAAAAGCCGGGCTGAAAAGGCCTAAATTGGACATAATTTTGCTCATATCTCGGTCAATTCTGTACGGTTTTCGGCCATTTATAGCTTATAACCCGTGTCAGGTCATCATCTAATATCAGTGAAATATTCACGGCTTTAAAATGTAAAATGAGAAAGCCTTTTCAGGATACACACATACATACATACATACACACATACATACAACATACGGTGAATTATAGTAAGATATTATGTGATCTTTCCAGGGAACGCCCTCAACATCGAAAAAAAATTAAAAGAAGATTTTCTTGCAGATTTACATTTCTGATCATAAATCGTACATACATTCCAAGTTACAGGGCGATACGATTCTTAATTGCTTCAAAATCATGATTTTAGAGTGAAAATAAACTGTCGGATAACTCAGACAGTTTATATTTTCACACTAAATTCACTCTAAAACCATGATTTTGAGGTAATTAGGAATCGTATCGCTCTGTAACTTGGAATGTATGTATGATTTATGATCAGAAATGTAAATCTGCAAGAAAATCTACTTTCTAAAAAAAATAATGAACAGAGGGCGCTCTCTGGAAAAGATCACATAATATGCCTTTAATTATATTAAGTTATTTTATTATTATAAAGTAAAAGTTAAATTGTCCATGTTGACCTCCTGCCTGGCTTTATACAAATTTATATTTCGTATGGATAAAAATCTAACAGCACAACCTAAAAATCAGGGAAAAGTACTGTCATCTTGGAAGGAAGCTTTGGTCGTACCTGTCTTCAAGCATGCAAGAAAGAAAAGAAGCAGAGCAGCAGCAGCCAGCAATTACCGACCAATATCGCTCACTGCCATCCTTTGTAAGCCAATAACTTTTTAAGCTGTGCGAACACATCGTCCACAGAGCCATCATATTCATAGACCATCTGTCCAGAAACAAAATATGGAGAGACTCTCAACACGGCTTCAGGAAACGACGTCCCTGAGCCTCCTGTGACACCCAACTTATAGTATACTAACCGTCGATGACTTTGCTAAAGGACTGGACGACAAGGGTCGGCTAAGACGTTTGACAAGGTCTCCCACAGACTACTCCTTCACAAGACAAAGCACTGTGGAGTCCATGGATCCACCCTTAATAACTGGATAACAGATTTCCTCTACAAACGCACCAAACGAGTTCTAGTGGATGATAAAATGAACAGTATGTCCCTCAAGGTAGTGTGCTAGGACCACTTTTGTTCCTAACTTTCATCAATGACCTCCCCAGCTGCACCAAGAGTTCTACCACCCGAGTCTTTGTGTATGAATGTTTGCTGTACTTGTACAAGCGTATCACATCCACCCATGATGCATCTCTTCTTCAGGAGGACATGGATGCCCTACAGAAATGGGAGATACTTGATACTTGATGGTGATACTGGCCAACACTCCATGTGGAGTCATCCGGTCAGGGTATGATCTGCGCATGCGTGCTATTTTGTTTTAGTCTTGGTTTTCTTGAGCTTGTAGATGTGATGTTACTGCTTTTTTGAAAGTTATATTTGATGTTAAATTGGCCGTCTTATCTGGTAGGGCGTTCCAGTCTTTTATAGTTCTTGGTACGAAAGTGTTTGTAGCAGTCTTTGTTTGTGGAGATAGTTGAGTATGCCAGTAGATGAGAATGTTGTGATTGTCGTTGGGCAGGCTGCAGGAGGTCGTCCAAGACGTCAATGGGCAGTGACAGGTCGCCGAGTCTCGCTTGGTGAAAAATGCAGAGACGTCTGGTGGTTCTTCTGATGTTTAGGGGGTCCAGTTTGAGTTCCTTGACCATTTGGGTTGCGCAGCCCGGAGTGCGTGTCCTGTAGTCATTTGTGATGAACCGGGCGGCCCTTTTTTGCACTGTTTCAAGCTTGCGTATGTTTTTCTTTGTGTAAGGGACCCAAACCGCCGCAGAGTATTCAAGCTTTGGACGTACCAATGATCTGTATGTTACCTCCTTAGTGGATTTATTGCAGGAGTTTAGGTTTCTTTTGATGAAACCAAGTGTTCGATTTGCTTTAGCTGAGATCTCCTGTATGTGTTGATTCCAGTTTAGTTTGTTGTTTATGTTGACCCCTAAGTGTGGATGGTTTTCAGTTTCAGCTAGAATGTTTTCCCCAGTGTGTATACGTGGGATTCGGTAGATCTGGCATGGGTCAATTTCATGACGAAACATTTTGATGTATTGAATTTCATCAGCCAGGTCTTTTCCCACCTCTCCAGTGTGTTTAGGTCTTCCTGTAGGATTTGGGCATCAAAGTCATTTTTGACTTCACAGTATATAACACAATCATCAGCAAATAAACGCACTGAAGATTGGATACCGTCAGGAAGATCATTTATGTATGCCAAGAAAAGTAGCGGTCCAAGCACCGTTCCCTGAGGTACCCCAGAAATAACGTCGCACCAGGGAGATTTTTCACCACTGACGAGAACCCTCTGAGTAAGGTGCTTTAGAAACGCACTAATCCAGGCATGTATTTTGGATTGGACACCATAGCGTTTTAGTTTTAAGAGGAGACGATTGTGCGGAACAACATCAAAAGCCTTTGAAAAGTCCATTATGGCCATGTCAACCTGGGACTTACTGTCGAGAGACTTTGCCAGTTCTTGTGTAGTTAGGATCAGTTGAGTTTCGCAAGAGTGACCTTTACGAAAACCGTGTTGTTTGTCGGTTAGAATGTTGTGTTTAGTGAAGTGTTTCATGACATTTGAGTGAATTATGTGTTCGAGGGTCTTGCAACATATGGATGTGAGGGAGACTGGACGGTAATTTGAGGCTTGAGTCCTATCCCCCTTTTTAAATAAAGGTGTGATGTTGGCTTGTAGCCATGAGTCAGGTAGCTCACCAGTGTCCAGCGAAAGCTGAAAAAGTTTGGTAAGAGCTGGGGCAAGTTCCTCAGCTGCCAATTTTAAGATTTTGGCAGGGACATCATCTGGGCCGGTGGCTTTGTGTGGGTCAAGGTTTTGCAATAATTTTAAGACACCTTCCTGATATATGATAATATATCCTGCATAGGAGGGATTGCCGACTCAGGTTCAGATGGTAGTTGGGTATTTTCATGTGTGAACACCGAGCTGAATTGTTCATTCAATATGCTGGCTTTTATGTCGTTATCTGAGTATAGCCTACCATCTTTCTTTAACGTTGGGATACCAATTGTGTCAACTTTGAGGCTTTTGATGTAGGAAAAGAATTTCTTCAAAGATTCCGAGCACACAGATTTGATATGTTTCCTGTATACTTTCCTAGTCTCTCTAGTCGTGTCTTTTCTAATAGACTTGAATTTTTCAAGGCTTTCGTTTGAGCGAATACGTTTGTGGGAATTGTAAGCTCGTTGTTTCCGCTTGTGTAGACGTTTGACTTTTTTGTTTAGCCAAGGGCATTTATTACGTTGAGTGATCATTTTTGAGGGGATAAACTTTTCCATGGCTGTTTCAATGGCTTTTTTGAGATCATTGAACATGGAATTTGCAGTGGTCTGGGGAGTGATATCATTTATAAATTTTGTAGACCACGTTTTTAGCTCCTCTTTAAGACCAGTAATGTCGGCTTTGTCATATCTGTACACTTTGTGAGGTTTTATTTTGATATACCTGGGCTTGGTATTCACAACAATAACTGGGATGCCATCATGGTCACTGACACCTGGGACCGTACTGATCTTTTCTACAAGGGTGGGATTATTTGTAAAGAAAAGATCTAAGGTATTGTTTATCCTGGTCGGTTCGCTCACGATTTGTTCTAAGCCAAAATCGTTGGCAATATCCAGCATTTGCCGGGAGAGGTTTGCATATGCACCTCCAGGATTGACTGTTAGCAAGTCCCAGTTAATGGCAGGAAAATTAAAATCGCCCGCTAGCCATATATGACAATTAGATGTGCGCTTGATTTTGTTGAGGGATTCGCGCAGAGCGTCCATGTATTCGGTCGTATTACTTACCAAATTATTGTGACCTATAAAAGGCGCCAATGGTTAGGTCTTTGACTCCTTTAACTTTCAAACTTTGCACCTGGCTCATGGAGTTCCAGCCGCCAAACGGTCAAAGTGCAAGGTAGTAGGCGTCACCAACAAACGTATTAAGCCTGTTGCACATACATACCACATACCGAACATGGAGAAGTCCTAGAAGAGGTTAACTCTGCCAAATACCTGGGACTGCACCTTGACTCCAAACTCAACTTTAACACACATGTAGTAAATCTCATCATTTACATTTGTAAGAATGAATATCTGTAATTATGTCTATCTAAACATGTAAAATCTTTTCTGCAATGTGCTTATTTTTCTTACATAACATAATTAATAGGTAATCGTAGATCTTTTCCTGACCAAAACCGGACGCAGTTTCTTTTGCTGGCTGGACCAGAAACTTTCTCATAACATAGGGTGTGTTTCTCATGTTAACTTACATGATTTCTCTAGGCTGGTCAGTAATCATGGTAATGATATTATGTATCTATTTGAATGATTATATTTTGATACAAATTAACCAAACAATATTTAAACTATAACTCCTGTATTGGGTATGTTAAATGTTTGGATTTATAAGAATGTATAATGCTGTAAAGAAAAGTTACTCTGTTTTAATAAAACTCTTGCTTGGAGAATAAAAAAATAAATTAAAAAATTAAAAAAATAAAAAATTACACTCCACTCCATTTACACTACAGCGATCGAAAAATCAATCATTGGCCGGGGAGAAAAAGCTTTAAATGAGTCACATTTTGAAGGAATGTAGTTTTGTTGAGTAGATGATGTGGCAGGGTCAGGGGAGTTTGGGAATCTCATTCGCAGGAAATTTGGGTATTTATATAATATGTCTTTTCTTGGTGTCAGGACAACTCTGCCTTCGAGACAACTTGGCCTTCGAGACAACTCGGCCTTCGAGACAACTCGGCCTCCGAGATTCTACGTCCCACACAACTCGGACAATAAAACAACTCGGCAACATTGAAAACGAAACATCTCGCACACATTAATTTTTGTTAAATTGTTAACTTAATATTGTACTCGCAAATATTATTAATATAAATAATATTACAAAGAACATAGGAAAATGTATTGATCCCGCATTAGTAGTGGTGGGTGTGAATCATAGCCTATTAGATAATTAGCCCATATCGGCCACAGTATTTGCACGGCAATTTTAAATGCCACCAAACAAACCGAAACATACACAATTAGTATATTTTAAATCAATCTTTTAATGAAAATAAAGACTAGTTAGAGTGAATGTGGCAACATGGCAGGGGCAAGATCTCATAAAAAGAATTCATACAAATTAATCATGTAATAATGTCATTAATGTTGAAATTCATTTCAATCAGTGATGAGGAACTGTCAAAAAAAATCAAATATATTCTGAAGTTTGACATGTTAACTTAAAATTAATTCATAAGCTTATCATGCTTATAGATTGTCGAATGGCAGAGTTGTGTGGGAGGCAGGGCTCGCGTTCTTGCGCGTCCTCGCGTCCTAGGACCCCTTATTTTCTTGTTGGACGATAATGGACGCGCAAGTTTACATATTGAACTTCACTAACGGGTCCCAATCGAAAATAAAGAGACCCTTTAAATCTGACGATGTATGGACGTGGAAACCTTAAGACATTCTGAAAATTGTCAATCTCCATCCTGTGCCTACATTTTAAATTTATTAATGTCCGTAAAAGATAAATACAATGCAAATCCTGTATTTTTAAAAGTTGTTAAACACACTAAATCGCTTCCGAATTGCTTCCGCAAAAGTTTCAAGCGATTTCCAAAACATTCTATATATTAAAGTATGTCCTACTGATTAACATGGACACGACATAGGTATATGAGCTACATGATCTTACGCTAGTGTGCGTATCTGTGTTAGCGATTGTTTGTCTCTAATTTTTTTTGTGACCATTTTCGAAGGCTCAAACTTCAGGACCCCTTATATTTCTGGGGGACCCCTTAAATTTAGTTTTTGCAGTCCTTAAAGGGTCCTGAAAAATGCAAATGGGACTCCTCACATTTTTGAGCCAGTGCTACCCCTGGTGGGAGGCAGAGTCTCGGTGGCCGAGTTGTCTCGTAGGCCGAGTTGTCTTTTGGCCGAGTTGTCTCAAAGGCCGAGTTGTCTTGGCCGAGTTATCTCGAAGGCCGAGTTGTCCGACATTCCTTTTCTTAATGTCTTTTATCTCTAGCCGCTCTACTGACTTTGAAGTGCATAGAAATTGGCTGGCAGTGACACATTCCCTACCTATATCCAAGTGGTATTTTGAAGTAAGTAAAATCTACTGAGACTCTGAGTACTGAGATAGAGCCACCCATGTATGAAATCAACTATTTGACTCTTCTTTTTTGGGGGTTGGGGGAAGGGGACTGCTTTTATATTATTGTAACATCTATTGCTGTATTCTAAAAATAAATTAAAAAAACGCACATGCAATTGCCATTGAATGATGAAAGTACAAACAATCTACATTCATGGAAATGATGCAAGACTTCAAACAAGTCCATAATGAAATGAAATCCCAAATACCCCCTGAACTTTTAGTTTTATGCATGTCTTCGGGATTGGCCCTTCATACATGTATCTTTGGCTCTAGTTATATGTTACCAGAGGAAAATTGACCATGGCCAATGATATTTTTATCAAAATATTTGAATCGTATAGACTGTAATAAAAATATGCTACTTATGAGACATTCTCCAGGGAGGGTGCCCTCAATTTTTTCAGAAGTTGGGTTTTTCACATAGATAATCCTTAAACATGTAATATAACTCCACCTGAAATTATAGAGCTTAATTTGCAATATTTCATACAAAATTCATGAATTTAATTTCGATGTAGATCATATCAAAATTAACAAAATTCATCTAAATAGCCGTGGCTTCTACCAAATTTGTGACATGTTTGCTATGAATTACCTTGAAGACCACACATGACTTATTATCTGAAGCAAAGTCATTACCTTCCTGCTTCAATTAGATGCAATCTTTAATCAAGATTAAAAAAAAGGTGAAAAGCATTAAGAGGACTTCAGAAATGCTGAGAAAATGTCTTTTTATTTTCATTTTTACTGATTTTATTACAAAATCATTACATGAGAGAGTTTCTACATTATCATCTATCTATAGATAATAATAATAATAATGATAATCAGTATTTATATAGCGCCTTTTCCAAAGGGTTCAAAGCGCTGTAATTTCGCTGCTGGTGAATATCAGAATCAGATCGCATCATCTAGGGTGCAGCCAATTCAGGTGCAAACCACTATCCGCACTTAGATTGTAACATCCACCATTTTACAATGCAGCTCCCCAAATACCATTGGGTCAAGGAAGTTTTTGATAACCGAAACAACTGATCACTGATTTTGAAAGCAGGAAGAAACCGGAGTACCCGGAGAAAACCTGCGAAAGCGTGCGCATGGATCGTGATAAACCAAATGCACATAAAGCCCACAGTCATGCACAGAATTGACCCGGGTTTCATTGGTGCAAGGCGAAAGAACAATCCGCTGCGCAACACGCTCCATACTTACTTCATATCCGATGCTTGTTTACAGGATACGTCAGAATGGACATTAGACTATCCTCCATTCTTTGCTTGGTTTGAGTTTGTGCTATCACAGCTAGCCCGCTATGTTGACCCTGGTATGCTAGAAGTAGCCAATCTCAGCTATGCCTCAACAGAGACTATCATCTTCCAGAGATTGTCAGTTATTGGAACAGATCTGCTTCTGGCATGGGCAGTGAAAGAGTAAGTGTAGCCATTGCAAATTACCCTATAGTGTGTTAGAAGTATCTAATCTCAACTATGTTTCAATTAAGTCTTTGATTTTGTCTGTTGTGACAAATATTGTGTTTGCATGGAAAGTCAAATAGTATGTTAAGCAAATTAAAAGTTAGTCCTTTCACACCTTAGCCTATCTATACGTTGGAATCATAAGCTTTCTGATATGTTTCTGTTTGGTGTAAAACAGAAATGATCATCTATCAGAGAAAAAAGTGTATCAGATAGCAAGAGTACCTGGTTGGCTGTTTGAGTTTACTCAGAATAAAGTCAACAACCAACAAGCTCATCAATAAGCCCACTAAAAAGCAACCAACCAACCATACAATCATTAACAAGAACCAACTCATCCATTATACAAAACAACCTAACACCCTATCATACAACCATTCAACAAACAAACCACCCACCAACCACGCAGCTAACCACCCAGTCAATCGCCACACCAAACATTCAACCAACCATCTAACCAATTAATCACCCCACCAACCATTCAACCAACCTCTAACCGATCAATCAAGCTACCTACCAGGCTACCAACCATGCATCATACCAACCAACCAATTATCAACCCACCAATTGTCCAACCAATCAATACCAATCAACTAACCATCCTACCAGTTAACCAACCAGTCAAACAAGCAATCATAAAATGTCCGAACAATTTACCAACTGACCGTTGTTTCATTCAACCATCCATTCAATCAACAATTTGAACAATAGTATAGTATCAGTAATTTTAGTTTGATTGGTTCCCTGTATTTATTTCTTGTTTGTAGATGCTGCGCATGTGTGGCTAAATCTAGCAACCGGCAAGACTATGATGACCTGTTATCTCAACCTGCTTTTGTGCTAAGTATTCTGCTTCTCACAAACATGGGACTATTGATTGTAGACCGTATCCTTTATAATTAAACAAACACTCCTTGAAATTAAGTGGGCCAAGTGTCAATTTACTTCCAAATTTGGGTTATAAATAAAGATATTCATGAAATCACCAATATTAAACCTATTGAAAAGGTACATAATTCCAAAGGTGTATATACTCAGTGTGAATGGTGATGAGCTTTAATCTGTTAATTAATATCTTAAACTAATAGATAACATCCAAATTAGCTCCAAGCCTATCTTTAAGCATATGTGCAGACGGTTTTCGATGACTTAATCAACCAAGCCTATTCAGTGAGCACAGTATACTGCGTGAACGAGTACCTAAAAGCCGTGGCTTGCCTATGGGGGCCATGATTTTAGGTCCGGAGGTTCCCCGGTTCGATCCCCGGTCGGAAAGCGGCAATTTATTTTTTGATTTCTCTTCCAAAATTGCGATCCCAGTTAAAAACTCAGTTTGGGGTTATGGTTTTTGTGGACACTCACATTTACACTGTGACTGTCCATATGGCTCCAGCACAAATATTTCAATCCTGATACTCTAGCCTTCTGGAACCTTGGCTTATTTCATGCACTGCAAATTAAATTAGAGTAATTAAGCAATAATACTATAATAATAGTGTATTTTTAAACTAACCAACGTCCAACATTATGATAACTTTTAAGGGTACATGGTGTTTTGAATAATAGGGTGCACTACACTAAATGGGGTATCCCCTATCCTTAAGTCTGTGTTTAAAGCTAGAATCGGAAAGTGTGCATCACAAAATCCTCAATTTAAAAAGACTTGAAAGTAATACAATTCCGTAAATGCCTATGATTTTTGATTAATTATGATTAATGGGACATCACCTAAATTCACCCTGACTATAAACTGTGAATATCATCTAGATAAATTTTGAGAGATCTTTCAAATTTGTGCTTTATACTGGAAACATTGCCGATTACGGCGATATTTTCAAGCCCGTCAGAGAGGTAGTCAACTCCATGGCCGTATTTTGGAAAATCGAGCAGGCTCACCTACCTATTTTCTTCACTTTTTGGTGAGAAAATGTGATCATCTTTAAGAACAAATCACTCTACAAGGTCCAAGTGCGCAATTTAGTGGTCTAAAACAGAGTTTTATATCAGTATTTTTGTACATATCCCTATGGAGCCCTATTTAGTGGTGTGATCCCTAATAGAGTTCAAATTAAAGGTAAAAATTTACTTTTATCATTAGATTTCAAGATAGCCTTGTTGTTGATTGTTGTCAATTCGTTCATGGACAGATCTTTTTCTTAATTGACCTCACAACAGACATTCATTTCCAGTACAATGGATTCATGTTTGGGTTACTACTGCTTTCAATCGCAAGATTATTTCAGGTAATTATAACGTTAGAGATACTAACATGGTAATGCACATAATGATGAGACCTACTCCTATCTTTCTCTTCAGGTTCTCTGTAGTTTTTATCTTATTCTCTCTTTTGGGGATGTGTGGCACAGTTGGTAGAGCACTGGATTCATGATCTAAAGGTTGTGGGTTCGAGTCCTGCTGTGGTCAACATGTTGTGCTCTTGAGTAAGGCACTTTACCGCAATTGCTCCTCTCTACCTAGGTGTGTATCTAAATGGGTACCGGCATTCTTCAGTGCTGGGAAGGTAACAGACTCGCTGTGGAGGAGGTGTAGCGAGCCCCACACAGCAATAATATAAAAAGGAGTAAGTCTGGCCCTATCGCTTTGAAAGAGAGATGGGCACTCCGCTCCTGGTATTACAGGACCGACCGCCTTTACCTTCTCTCTTTTACTTCCCCCTTTATTTTTTGACAGACCCCTATGTATGCGCCTGCCTCTCTGTGTGACATAAAAGGCAACACATAATAATTGAATAATTAATGTGCTGTCACATACACTATACCGGTATCTGAATGTGATAATGGAGAACTGATTATTTTGATTGCATTTCCTCCAATCTTCAGGGGCGGAATCTTGAAGGTGGTTTTTGGTTTGCGGTGCTACTGAATTTCAAGCATATCTACATGTATGTTGCTCCTGCCTACTTTATGTATCTACTGAGGTCGTATTGTTTCACACAGTCACATAAAGGTATGTTTACTCAATTCAATTTTACCTCAAAGAATTGATATTTGTCAGAGACCTAAAGCACACTACTAAGGATATAGCTCTGCTATTACAGCTGTGTTGACAAACAAATTGGAACATCATTCATACATTGAAATAAATTATTGTCATTGAGCACATTTTTATTGCCCAGATCATGATGGTAAATCTGTGTGTATTTTTTTCGTAGATGGGAGCGTGAAATGGACCAGTTTCTCCCTGACAAGACTCGTCAGTCTTGGTCTTGTCGTTATATCTGTATTTGCTGTGTCTTTTGGACCATTTGTTGCCATGGTAATGTATATTATTTGATATGATTAATATTTGTAAATATACACTTGAAATGGGGAAAATCATGTCATTTGTGATGGACCTTTCAGTCCTTCTGGTATTTTTGTTCTTCTAAAAAACATTCAATATCACAAATTTTGAGATGATAAGTTGCTAACTTTTATTTCTGAAAATATCAAATAAATTGACAAACAATTTCTTCCAATTTTGAAAACAAAAAGCAAATGTCAAACAAAATCCCAAATTTGCAAATTCTGGGACAGGCCAGACAGTTTTTTGTAATATTTTATTTATTATTTATTTATTTTTGTTCTCTGTATTAAGAATAATGAGTTTTTACTGACACTAGCAATGTTTAAGAACATTTTATTGATAATATTCTATTTGTATTTGAACAGAAAATCCTTGATTTTACTACCAAAGTTAAATATTCAACATGTCTATTGTCTATATAAAACTCACATTAGCGTTTTTCGTGTATATTTTCAGGGCCAGATAGCACAAGTGTTATCTAGACTGTTTCCGTTCAAGAGAGGTCTGTGTCACGCCTACTGGGCGCCCAATTTCTGGGCTCTTTACAATGTAGCAGATAAAGCAGTCACCATTGTAGGTAAATGATACAAGTGTTAGCCAAAGCTTAGTAACAGTAGATTGAGGTACCTGACGGCTTTCATGTTATGTGGATGGGGGACTATATTTTCCGTCAGCTTGTATTCTATAGATGTATCAGTTCCAAATTGGCGAGAAATATGCAGTTTTTATCTATCAGCGCACAAAAGTAATTCAAGTGTACATGCATTATTTTAGCACACACGAGCGTAACATGAGTAAATGAGGCACAATGCGGCAGTACCGAATTTGATTTAAGAGCGCAAATGTGGGACATGGTCATAATAAATCAAATTCATTAAAAAAAGTTTTATTTTGATCTGTAATATATAATATCTTGTATCCAGTCAAAGACAAAAGTAAGTTCATGAAAAGAAAGACTTAAAACTTAAAGTACATTTTGTGGTATTTATTTTTCATTTACTCCATTGATTTGTTAACAAAACTAAAACTTTTATTGTCCTTACTTGACGATTTGTTTTTGATGTGTTGAGACAAAATGATTTTCAATAATCGGTAACATTGGTTAGAAATGTGATATGACATTGTCTTTGGTACCAAAATGTGCCATAACTTGTACATATTGTTGTGATATCAATAACTTAGTAATCATAATTCCCTTATTGTGCCTCACTTACTCGTTGGGTCACATATTTGACCAATTTCATTTGTTAAATTATGGCTTATAAATATCAGATTCGCATTTTTTCACATACCATACCTTAACATAACAATCACTTCATCTGAATAGGTACCAAATCAGGGCTTCTTACTACAGCACAGAGCAATGCCTCGATGACTGGTGGCCTAGTGCAGGAATTTGAACATACAACTCTACCTTCAGTGCCGCCTATAGCTACATTTGTATTAACTGCTATATCAATTATGGTAAGCACTTTTGTGTGAAATCAAATGTTATCAAATGAAACCCATGCAGAATAATGGATGTAGCAGATGTGAAAATATACAGTTTCATATTGTTAAGTTACTAGATATTTGTGCTGATCTAACATACGTTTCAAAAAAGGGGTAATTCATCATTGAAAAAGGGTTATTTATCATTGAAAAAGGGTTATTCATCATTGAAAAAAAGGGTTATTCATCATTAAAAGGGTTATTTATCATTGAAAAAGGGTTATTTATCATTGAAAGGATAAAAGGGGTTGATTCCAGTACAAAAAGCTATTTTTCGACAGTGTTAACACACATGGTTCGAGCTGATCGTGTTTGTAGGGGAAAAGCAGTAGAAGTCTTGATTATGTAATATGGCAATACAAATGTATCACTCTCACATGAAATTTGGTTAACAGCCAAAAAAAATTCAGTCAAGCATATGTCATGCCATGTCTTATGTATTCTGAATCAGACTATATGCATTATTTTTTACAGCCAGCTGTGTTACATCTATGGCGATATCCAAGTGGTCCGAGAGGATTTCTACGCTGTCTAGTGCTCTGTGCTTTCAGCTCATTTATGTTTGGATGGCACGTCCATGAAAAAGCAGTCTTACTTATAATTATCCCATTAAGGTATGGTAACAGCATTGGAATTCCTAACCCTGCAATTCCATTGAGCAAATAAATGATTTTTCAAAATTTGAAAAGGTCACCAATTTTTTTTCATAATGTTGACCCTGCTTTATTTTTTTGTTTTTTTGTTTTTTATACTCTGTGCAATATTGTATTTCCCCTATAGGGCTCTGTCTACTTATTCTTCCAGTTTTATATAAAATTATATTTATTTATTTTACTCTTGCTGGCTTGCTCCGTGCTTGCTTTCTTTTGTCATATCACACAAGTACCCCAATGAAAATAAACCTCTTAATCTTATGCATCAGCTTTTTGGGCTATCCTTGCATCCTTGGTACTCTTTGCTTTTGCCCATTTACAAGTAGAGGAAAGCTTGAGGAAAGTGGGTGGAAAGCGTGATTTCTCGTTTTATACAAACCTTCGCAACTGTAATATGATATATGTGAGTGATGAATAAATATGAATGAATGAACATTACCAGGTTGATGTTATGTAAGACAAAGTGCTGCTCATTTTTGGAGAGCTTAGCTCTTCCTATGTTAGATGATGAAATTAACTGTCGTAAAATTAAACCAAGCCCATACAGTTTTACAGTACTATTTATTATTCATGTTTATTTTACCATCCATCATTTTACAGTATTTTATCAGTGTGGAGCTACAACGATGCACAAGTTTTCCTGTTGCTTTCTACTGTTGGCCATTACTCATTGTTCCCATTACTCTTCACACAAGCAGGTTAGTATTCACTCTAGCTCCCCTTCCTCTCCCGCTGGGGGGGGGGGGGGGGGGGGGGGGGGTACAAGAGTGCTCAGTGCAAATTTAAAGAAGCATGGACTCTGTATGCTTGTGTAATTGATCAGTTTACAAGTCCGCATTCGAACACAAAATCATGTTGGTAGGTTAGTCTTTCAGCCTATGACCACTTCATTGACCCCCAAGTCGGTCTGATGGATCAATTCAACAATTCACCATTTAAAAAAAATTACTGCTGAACATATTCATCCAAACGTTGCTTGCCCCTTCCCTGGGTATTCTTTAGCCGAAATACTGAAAATTGTTGTTCTACATCTAAATCAGGTTGTGACACTCACTTTTGTTCTACACTCGTCAAAAGAAGTTCCTTGACACTCATTGAAGTTCAAATATTTCACATAAATATTTAATATAAATTAAACAATTGCATGTCAAAATAAGCAGACAATAATTCTCTATCATGTCTGTATGAAATTAAGATGTACGCATTCATGCATGGCTGAGCACATTCATTAAGCAATGGTAAGGTGCGTAAAAGGAAATTGCAAGAAATGAGCATTTACAGTCATTTGAATGGAGGGATTATCCAATTTTTTGCAATCTTCTTGCCATTGTCAAGTGAATGGGATCTGCCATGCATGAGTGATCATGTCTAAATTCCATGTTAAGCTGTTAGAGGATTACTTTCTGCTTATTTTGATATACAATTATATATATATAATCATATATATAATTATATATATTCTATTAAATATTAATTTAATTTAAGTGTCCAAGAACTTTTTTTGCCGAGTGTATTATGCTAATCCACATTTTTAAAATATTTTCTCAACAGAAACACCAATCAAAGTGTGCATGATGCTGTTTTTTACAACATTTGCCTTTATAGCACTGCAAGGCCTATACCAGTAAGTATTTATTCAGGCTTGTATAGTCAGCGTCGTAATGCTTTGAACAAAATTCCACCAGTGCGTACATACGTGCGTAAACACAGAAGTACGAGGGGCGGTCAGTAAATAATGAAAGTGATCATGGTATGGGATGCATGAGTGATTCTATTGAGGGGATAATGTGATAAATACAAAGTATGAACCTTTGTCTTTCAAACAATACAGTTTTGGATTTTTAAGTGTGAACTATGACGTCATAGCATTGTCTCAAAGTAAGTACACTTGGGACACTGCTAAATCAGTTATTTGGCGGGAAATTTGAATTGTTTTTATGAAACACGTGGTAAGAAGATTGCATAACAAGACATCATAAGCAGGTAAATCCCGATTTTTTTTGTTGGCATAAATATGATACAAAAGACAATAACTTTAATCCCTGTGTAATTTGGAATGTGTAGTATAAGAGGGAAAGTAAAGAGAAGCAATTGAATAAAAGGTATACAAATATCAGTATTTCAAATAGCTAATTTTCATTAAAAAATGCCCAATCAGTGAATCACTAATATTGCGGAAAATCAAACAATTTAGGAAAAATTCAAGCAATTAACCAGTTTGGAATATTCCATATGATAGTTAACTAATTATCCGAACTTATTCGCATGAAACCTGCAGAAAAAATGCGCATGCGCAGACGGCAGATAATTTTGAAACGGGCCCAAAATGGCTAAAATCATGAAATTTACCAGATAAAAGCTTACTGTGCCTTCAAATTCTAATCAGAAATAATGAAAAATGCTTAAATCAATGTGTAAACATATTGTGATAGTCAAAATTTAGATATACAGGAATGTATCAATCAAAGATGGCTGCCACAACCTCTCTTATTACTGTTATCTTTAGAGCTACTAGATACGTATTGTGTAAGTAATCGTCATATAATTTCAATGGTTTGAGGAAATTTTATGAACAGCTCCTTTTGAAATCCCCGCTATTATTGCTTTACATCCCACACCAATTTATTAAATTATAATCCCTCCATTGTTCTTTATCCTTTGTTGTTTTCTAAGGTATATTATTGCGGATTTTGCTAAATAAAAGCGTATTTGAGATGGTCCCTTCTTGTTCGTATTAAGGCATTCAGATCTAAAAAAGAGTGTCAAACAGAGATAAGTGTGTATTCTAACCATGTGCCAAGTGTTATCTGTTTTTATGCTTGCATTGCCGAGATATACGCAAATGTATCAATCAACCCATATTCAACATATTACATATCCAGCCAAATAATTGACAGATTTCAGTCAGTGTCTGAAACCTATTGTGTTTATGTTAATGACGTTACATAACCAAAGGTATCTAACAATCCAAAAGTGTATTGTTTGATAGACAAAGGTTCATACTTTGTATTGATCACATTATCGCCTCAATAGAATCACTCATGCATCCCATACCATGATCACTTTCATTATTTACTGACCGCCCCTCGTATGTACAGGAAGCTTTCACAAAATGACCTTGTATCCTGATTGGGTAAACTTGAAATCCCCATGCACATGCATGCATAGTTGTTAGCACATATGTGATGCGATCTGAGAAAACCCGTCGGATGTCGCAAAATGTGAACTAGGGATTATGGGTAAAATAGAAAAAATAAAAAATAAAAACAACTTTTTCTTTTTTTTCTTCTTTTTTAAAGAAAATTAGTTTCCAGTACTTTGTGTCATCATCTTTCATGAAATTTCACCTTGACAAACTTACTTGAGTCACTTTTATTATTAACCTTATAATGTTATTATATTGAATTATGTATCTTTTTTGGCCTGTTTTCATGATTTCTTGTTTTGTAGCTTTTGGTGACATCACAATCATCATTCACTCATAACTTTTTTTGTAGTGATCGTAGAAAAATGATCAAAACAGTTCTGTAATCAGCACAGTTTGAACTTTCTTATGATATAAATATCTCCAATATGAAAAATGCCACCATGTGGCGGGTTTTCACAGATCGCATCACATATTTAGATGCAGCTCCGGGAACAACAATAAATGACGCTCACATGTATAAAATAGCTTGAATTTCGTCCATAGCAAATGTTCTGTATTAACAGACCAGATCTTGCCAAGACAGACTTTTGACAAATTATTTTCCAATTAGTACAGTTATGAAATTCAATAATTATCTTCTTGATGCTTTTCTGTCACCACTTTGATAATTAAATATTGTAGATAATATTTATTCTCACACATATATTTGTTTCTTCATCTCTCTTGCAGATCTCCGCTCACAGATAGCCTGTTGCCACGACTACCTTTACTCAATCCGTTAGAATCCGCATACATCCTTGGACTAGCACCCCTCTATCTCTACACAGATTTAGTACATGATCTTTTAGGTTTGGGAGAGAGACTAGCTTTCCTGCCTCTGATGCTCACCTCCACCTACTGTGCAATAGGTGTGACCTATTCCTGGCTGGTGTTTTATAGAATAACTTTACAGAGAGGGTCCAAGATTGAACATGTCAAACAGAGCTAATGCAAGTGAGACCTTAGTGTTTATACTATTGTTTTATTTCAGAGGCAGTTTTTTTTCCAAGATTTCAAACTGATACAGATGAAGAATTGTTGTAACATCAAATCTCAGAGATATTTTGTATTTCTTTGAATTGTGATGTGATCAAGCAATATGAGTCCGAAGTCAGGGATATTGATTTTGAGATATAACCACACAAAGGATAGACATTCTTTTGTTTTCTATTGTTTTGAAAACACTTCAATTGCTAGTCACTGTCATAATGCTATGGATAAAATTCAAGCTATTTCAGACGAGAGCGTGTTTTGTTGTTGTTCGCGGAGCTGCGTACAGATGCATGAAATGTGCGGACAACTATTTGTGAATGCATGTGACGATTTCACTATTGAGCAATCGGGATGCACGATCATTTTTGAAAGCGTCTGGTACGCACTTCCGGGTGTACGCACGCATGAACGCGTACGCACTGTTGGAATTATGTTCATAGCATTATGACACTGACTATAAGTGTCCATTTGTGATTGGGTTTTCTGCAATATGTAGCTTTACAAAGACTCAATACGCTCAAGTACAAAACTAAAAATTGAAATGTTTCGACTTCAGACTCATTTTGCTTGATCCCATCACATATGATATTTGAATAAGATGTAAAGGCTTTATTCTCCATATGGTCTAAGACAAGTGGGGCACTCATTTATATTGGTGTACTCATGCAAGAAAATAACCTATACAAATTTGAGACAAAGTTAAACCCTAAACCAGTAATATGTTTTCTTTCACATAAAAGAATCATTCCCATGTTTTAGTTCTCATATGCATATACCAATATATCTGAGTCCCCCTCCCCCCCCCCCCCCCCCCCTCCCCCTCCAGCAAAGATCATTTCATTTCATCAAACACACTGATTTTAAACTGTGTGATCGGCAGTACTCTTAAGTTGATTATCATGATAATATAGTTGGTCTTTTCCAATGGAAGTTCACATTGGAGTGCTTAGCTTTCGAAAATTCTTATGTAGCTGTATGGCAACACTGCTGGAGTTTTCAAAAGCTATAATTCCGATGCAATATGGAACTCTAGGGAAAGAACATTTCAAGATCAATATAGTCCATACTCCATACTCTATAAACAAATGGGACTAAATTCAAATTTAACAGATAAATAACAAATGCTTGAATTAAGCAAGTATACCCTTAGTGCCATCTGCTGAGCCGAGGGGGGGGGGGGTACTCAATTGATTTGAAGCCACGTCACATAGTGTGTCCCTGCAATAAATGATTCCACTTTAAACATTAATGGAAATGATACTCTTTTTTCAATTCCACTTTTGTATATCAGTAAGACTATTCTTTAAAACAAGGTGCTGCTAATTTCAAGTACATTTTTGAGAAATTGTGAGATCATGTCAGATTTTTCCACCTGCACATTCTTACCTATTCAAACTATCTGAGTATCCCACCCACCTTTTCTGACCATTTGGGTCATTGCTTATGGATATGGGGTAAAAGAGTATGTTACCCGTTACAGGTGGCCTGAAAATAAAAAATGTTAAATGAGTTTGGGATTTTATTCTTTTTTGTGTGTATGAACATGAGTTG